>VYZP01044258.1:0-11867 GCA_013400635.1 Hypocryptadius cinnamomeus
CCCTGCAGCCTTTGTCAAGGTTTTGATGCCTTTCCTGGGATAGGTAGATTTGTCTGCCGGAGTGCAGACAGAGGAATCTCTCATGACAGGGCTGCTTTCCTCCTCACAGGTACCATTTTTAGCAAGACCTGCTCATCCCTGAAGATGCAGATGGCCCGGAAAAGCCTGAAAGCAAAGAAGTGAACCCAGCCCATGGCAGTACTGCAATCCTATAAGGATATGTCCCAGGAGCAAATTTCCTGGTACTGCTAATTCCTAGTCCATGGCTCTGAGGAAAATGCAGCTGTGCCATAGGAGAAGAGCCTTGGTGTGGTGCTGGATAAGATTGTTCAGTAGCAAAGGGAGGTATTTCCATCTCCAGCTCACACTCTGGAGGAGGCAGGGGAGGAGCAGGACAAGAGGAAAATCTCGACAGTTGGGTTACTCATGGCGAGAGTCTCCACCACTCCCAGTGCCTTCATAAGAGCTGCTGGGCCAGAGATGGAGAAAGTCCTTTGGATAGGACTGCCTGCTCCCTCACAGCCATGGCTGTCTGCAGAAACATCATTGCTGAGGATGCGGATGGCCAGGAAATGCCTGGAAGTAAAAAGGGGAGCCCAGCCCCCTCCAAGATATTCCCAGAGGCAAGTGTTCCAGTAGCAAGTGTCCTGGAGCTGCCAGCTCCCTATCCATGGCTCCCAGGATGCTGTGGCCAAAATTAAGGACAAATGCAGGGGATAGAGATCCCCAAACCACCTGAAAGGGGAGAGTGTACAAAGGTTCCCTGGTTCCCCTTAGGGCAGTTGAGGATGGAGACCACCCAGATGCCCCTAGGGAAGAGCAGAATGGAGACCCCCCCAACCCTGTTCAGAAGGGAGAAGCAGAGAGACCTTATATTTTAACTTTTTAATTATTTTTCCTTTTTCTTTTTTTATTTTCTTTTATTTGTTTTATGTTTCTGTAGCAGTAAATCAAGATGGAGGTCTCTGGCTCTGTTCCCAAGAGGGCAGCATTTGGGTGCAGCCCATGAACACGGCATTGGAGTCCATGTGTCACCAAAACTGCAGGAAAACCAGAAACTCTCCAACAACATCTTTTCAGTGTCAGAGAAGCAGGCATCCCTTCATTCTGGCCAGGACATGCAATAGAATTATTTCATCCACACATGCCTCGGATTTGCAGTGAAAATCACCCGGATCCCCATGATTCTTTACCTGACTTTTCTCATATTTCTCAATAAAGACCCCAGTGAAATTCTCCTTCATTCCTTCTGTATTATACAATGCTTGGGACCCGATTTGTTTCCTCTGAGGGTGGGGAGGCCCTGGCACTGGTGTCCCAGGGAAGCTGTGGCTGCCCCAGCCCTGTCCAAGGCCAGGTTGGATGGGGCTTGGAGCATCCTGGGATTGTGGAAGGTGTTCCTGCCCATGGCAAGGTGAAACGAGGTGAGCTTAAAATCCCTCCCAACCCAAACCACTCTGGGACTCTGTGTTCTGCTCAAACACACAACAGGCCCCAATAGCTGCCAATGCCAAACCTACCTGTTAATTGATGGATAAATAAATTCCTGGCAACAACCAGCACCACAAAAGGAAGGAGAATGGCTCCATAGGAGGGACTGGCAGAGGCTGAGGTTGGAGATGGGGACATCGAGGGTTCCTTACTGCACAAGCTCTCTTCCTGGATTAATGCTGTTGCCCACTCCAGATGGATTCATACCCCAGCATTTTGTCAGGGAGTAAATAAAATACTGAAAGCAGAATTGCTGATTCCCTGGGATTGCAATGTCCTGGTGAGGTCACATCATTGCCACCACGGCACATCCAGCCCTGACATGGTCAGTGACATGTCCCATGCCACTAAATTCACCTGGAGCTCATGGTCATTTAGGATCTTGCTGGGGACTCAATTTAGGGTTGGATCCAGCCAGGTAAATGGCTTGAAATCTGCTTCCCCTAATTTTCTTGTAAGTGGGCTATGTATCAAAATGGATTTCTAGAGCAGTAAATTATAATTTAGTGCCTATTATAATATCCATTAAGAGCTGCTGTCTGCTGCAGTGTTACACCAAATACTAATTATTGGAAATTAAGGTGACAGGAGGGAATAATGTACTGAATTGTGTAAGTGGGAGTAATAAGAGCCTAGGAGGGATAAGCAGAAAAAGCAGCAGGAGAATTTCCTTTCTATGGGGAAATCAGGGGTAATGGAATCCCCAGCAGCCCAGCACTGGGAGCCATGGCTGCCCAGAAGGGGCTGTGGGCAGGGGACAAAATTAATCAGAGCTACAGAGACAGACCCCAAGCAGAGGGGTCATACTGTGACCGTTGGGTTCAAAGTGTTCAGTTTTGGGGCATCACCACCTGGCAGGATCCATCCAGTGGATTGACCTCCAAAGGCTCCATCTTGCTTCCGTGTTATTTTTCTAGTTTGTTTGTTTTCTAGTTTGGTTTGTTTATTTTTTTTATTCCTCTTCAAGCTGAAATTAAATTCCTACAATGATTTTGTCACAACCTAGTCTAGTAAAAGGTGCTCTGCTCATGGCAGGGAACAGATGATCTTTAAGGTCCCTTCCAACCCAAACCCAACTGCAGCAGGGTGAGATGGATGCAGAGCAGGATGAACAGCCAGGGAAGCAGCCAAAGCCATGCAGAGCTGTGTGAGTGACATAGTTTTTCCTTTTTAATCACATTCCCTCTCTTCTATGATTTAATTAAGGGGAAAAAAAATCTCATATGTGAAAGTGATTCCTTTGTTGCCAGACATTTCCAGGTTTTCCATTTTCTTCTCCTTGAGTAGGAAAAAGTCATTTACCATCTTCTTTTCTAACAGTTTCCAGGGATGTCCCACAAACACGGCCAGGAGCCACCAGAAGCCAAGCCCTGACTGTTTCTTTGCTTGAGTAAATCAATGTTTAGCCACTAATGGGAGCTGAATTACCATTTTCCGTGCCCCATTTATTTTATTGCCAGGGCTGGGGTGCAGGGGAGGCAGCACTGGGGCAGCTCTCCAGAAATCCCAGTGAGCACTTGGAATGTTCCCTCCCAACCCATTTTATGGTGTGTGATGTGCAAACACATTAGGGAAGAGCTGCTGCACTCACCAACTGGAATAACTCGCAGTGCCTGGCTCTCTCTCTCTGTCCATCTCTATTATTTTTTATTTGGAGTTTCCACGGGGCTGTTTTGAGGATGGGGGTTGCTCTTGCTCAGTTTGTGCCAGCAAACATCCCTGTGGAAGAAAATGTTTTGCTACAACAGGTTTTTTTTCATTATTAGAGGGAATAAGTATCTTTTTCCCTGCCCTGTTGGTCCCTTCAGCCTTGCTGTGGGATGTGGACAGGGATGAGAGCCCTGAGCCACAATGGGACAGCAAAGGTAGGAGCTGACCCACCAGCAGCTTGAGGTGAAGTGATTAAAGCTTGTGGCTGCCACCAGCATTTCCTGCCTGTAATTAATGCTTTTAATGAGGAGGCATATGGTAACCCTCTCCTCCCCTGGCATTCTGCCAGGTGTGGATTCATTAATGGCTGCTAATTACACCATTATTCAGTGTCTAAGTCAAGGAGGGCAATACTGCTGCAACTGTCTGTGAATGCAGGCAATTTCTTAGTTTAAATTTTCTGTTTTCTCCTTATACAGGGAACTGAACCCCTGGGGGTTTGCAGGGCAAACCAGCATCCCTGGGACACAGAGCCAGCACCTTCCCCACTCTCCCTGACCCCTCTCCATGCACAGGGCCTGCAAATCCGCCTGCACTGCTCCTCCCCACATCCAGAACATGCTTTTATTCCCAGGGGTGAGTTTTAGTGGAAGTCTGATAGTCCCAGGAACTGTAGAGGGGCTTGAAGCCATTCTCTATCTGATGGAACATCCAGCTGCCAGGACATCCTCAGCCCCATGGATCCTCAGGGCTCCTCCTGTGTGTCCCAGAGCAGGGGGCATTATCCTGGTGGGAATACCAGTGGCTTTGTTCCCCTCAGATCTCAGCTCTGCTGCTGGATCACCAAGTGCTTGACATCAAGGCTCTTTCTCCTGAAAAAGGCTCTTGGAATTGTTTTACCAGCAGCTGGTTGCAGTTTTTACATTGGGTATTATGAATTGAGTATTCACTCCCAGCCTGGGGCTCTGAATATTCCAGCTCCATGCAAGTATTGGGAGAAAATGAGTATTAAAATCATCCACCTGGAAGTTTTCTCCCTCCTTTCCAAGCCAGTCCCAGGTCCTGCTCCTGCATTAACCTGGTGCTATCCTGTCTGTGCCTGCCTTGTCACCAATGGGACCATGGCCATGGACACTCTGGATCTGCCTCTGAGAGCAGTGGGAGCCTGGGCAGGGTGGGACAAGGACAGATGGAGAGGCCACTGGGGATGGAGTCAGGGTATGTCAAGCTGCTCACGAGGCTCTGAATCTCCAGAGACCCCACAAACTCATGGACATGATTTGGAGTTGGGAATGCCTCACCAGTGCCATTGGATCCAGCTGCTGTGGATGTGGCACTCAAGGACAGGTGAGTGCTGGCCATGGCAGTGCTGGGGAACTGCTGGACTTTTCCAGCCCAAAGAATCCCATGAGCTGCCACAGCTCCCTGCCCAAGGGCACTGCTCCTGCACCGCTCTCTGGAGCATCAGGATGTAATTGATTGTGAAATATTTGATTATGGTGACTGCAGTGCTGGGAGTGTGTGTGGGAGGATGGCATTTCTGAGAGCAGGTGGGAAGGGACGATCACAGGAGGGTCTGAGGCCAGCATGGGTTAAATCCAACCAGCAGCAGGGTGAGATGATCCCAGCCAGGAGGGTGGGATGGTCAATCCCAGATTCAGTTGTGGACACATTTTCCTGGTTGGTGACACAGCAGGACATCAAAAGCCAGGGGTCAGGGAGTGGGCCAGGCACAGCCCAGTATGACCATTGTGCCCAGCATCCCCCTCACCCACCACTGCAGCTGGGAAGGATGTGCTGGGAGGAACCCTGGCCTGGCAGCAAAATTGTCTCTCTCTGGCTGGGAGAGGAGAAACCTGTGAAAATGAGAATAATTCCTTTTTGAAGGAAAATACAGTGTTGGGGTGTACAAACTCAGTAGGGTCCAGCTTTCTGCCAATCCGTGTGTGGTCACTCCAGGCATGGAACACCCAGGAGAATTGTTTCCTATTTACTGAGGATAAAACAACTGATTGCCCTGAGGAAACACAAGAAGTCTTGATGTCCAGGAAGGTTACAGAGCTGCAAAAACAGACCAACCTCCTGTGGAGCAGATCCCTGGGTCGGGCTGCTGCTGCCCTCTGCTGCCAAGAGACACTTTTCACATCTTACTCTTCTCAGTCCAGGGAAGAAAGAATTCCAAACCGTGTTTTATGTTTTCAATACACTTTATTATTGCAATAACCTCTAAACTATTCACAGAGTTACTGACTTTTAAGCCTCTATGCTAGTAAAGTAGAAATTAATGTTGATATTTAATGATAGGACTAAACAAGAGATTAAAAAACTGCTGTGGAAAGATGCACAGATTGTCAGGGATTTCAAATTTGAATCTGAATACAGAGAGAATAAGTTTAATTAAGACACAAGAGCTTACCAATATTCATAACATTTTCACAGGAAAATCGGATTAAATGTTAATAAAAGAAACTTTGTTTAGTAGAAAAGGGACACTGGGCAACAAAAAACCCCCAAACAAACATATATATAAAGCAACATAAGGTGAAGTAGGACAAAGTGATGGAATTACTCATTTCCTCCAGTGGCTTCTGCTCTGGGCTGAGAGAAACACAAGGCACAAGTGGAGCGGTGAGGAACCCTGAGATTCCAGAAACTGGGATGAAATTTGGTTTGATGCCAACAGATCTCATCAGAACCTTGTCGACAGCATCAGTGTCATCCTTCTCCCTGCACTTCCTCCTTGCTGGCCTCCCAAACACAGAGAAAGGCACCGTAGCCACGGCCAGGCAGCTAGCTCCCTGGCTACAGGCAGAGTCCCCGTGGCCTCACTGACCTCAGGCTGGAAACCACCTACACATCCCACAAGTGTTGACGAGGCTTTGTTTTCGTAACCCTTAAAACAGGCAAGTGCTACATTGTGCTCAAAGGTAACATTCAGTGTTTTCAAACAACGGTTGTGCAACCCAAAACTTACCAAGTTAACAATCTGAGTTACATTTTACAGGCTTTCTCCCCTTCTTGCCTTAGGGAGGTGCAAACTGGGACAGTTCAACAGCTTTAACATCGAATCCTGGAGCGCAGCAAGGGGAAGATTAGCCCCTGTCATTTTAAGCAAGCTCTCCGTATGACATCTGCCTTCTCAGAATTTCCATTACATTAACTGATCATGCTGCTCCATTTTTTTGCTCTTCTCCTCAACATCTTTCAGCACATCCTGCAATTTCTTAGAGCTCTGTGTCAGGAAGGCAAAGCTTTCCTTGAAGTTGCCGGCCCCGTGCTCCCTGCAGATGTTCTCAAGGTCATCAAAGCACTGCAAAATCTTCTCCAGCTCGGCCTTGACAACCTTCTGCTCCTCCAGCTCTGCTAGCAGCTCCTGCTGCAGGGCCACCTCTGCCCTGCACTGCTGCTGCAGCTGCTGCAGCTCATCCTGCAGCGCCTGGAATTCCTCCTGGCTGTAGGGATACTGCTCCTGCACCCTATCCTCGGGCAGCAGCACGTTCTTAGGGATGTTCAGCACCAGCTGCAGCAGCATTTTTTCCATTTTAGAGAACAGTTTATCGAAGTGCTCCTTCATGAAGAGCAGGAATTTCTCGGTGCATTTCCGGATCTGGGAAGGGCTGATTTTGCAGCCGGGAACGCCGTGCAGCTTCTTCAGCATCACGCCCTCCACCACCAGCATCATGTCGAACAGGTGGTCCTGGAAGGCAATGTAGATGCGCTGCATGCACGTCTGCGGCGTGAACCCGAAGAACTGCGCCTCGTAGGCCATGGGATCCACCGACATGGCGGCGGGGGTCCGGGGCGGCGGGGCCGCGAGGGGGAGGCGGGTCTCGCGGGGCTCCACGGCGTTATCCGGCAGCGGTGCCGCTCCTGCCGCCGGCGTTCGCGGGCCGAGCGCGGGTCCCAGGGCCCGGGGCCGCTGCCTGAGGACGGTTCCGAGGCCTGGCGGTGCCGCCGCCGCTTTCCCGCCTCGCTCGAGCGCCGCCTCAGGGCATCCTGCCCGCAGCCAATCAGCGCCCGCCAGGGCACGCTCCCGCCCAATCACCGAGCTCTCCGTCCCTCGGCGGGCGGGCCGAGAGCGGCCTCTCGGCCAATGACAGCGAGGGGTGGTGGGCGGGCACTGCAAGGCGACCAATGGGAGTGCGGAGCGGGAGTGCGCGCTGGGCAGTCGACCAATGAGAGCGCAGAACGGAGGAAGGGCGCTGCGGTTCAGCCAATGGGAGCGCGGAGCGTCGGGCGGGGGCGGAGGCGGGCGGGCCGGGGCCGCCAAGATGGCGTACCAGACGTTCCGGCAGGAGTACCTGCAGGTGCCGCCTGTGACCCGGGCCTACACCACCGCCTGCGTGCTCACCACCGCCGCCGTGGTCAGTGGCGGCCCGGGAGGGAGGGAGGCCGTGCCGGGAGCTGGGAGCGGGGCGGGCGCGGGGCAGAGCCGGGTCTGGAGCCCCTGAGCAAGGGGGGTGCAAAGCTCGAATTAATAACAACAGCGCCAGAGGGTTGTTGTATTGAGACTCCCAC
Organism: Hypocryptadius cinnamomeus; assembly: GCA_013400635.1. NCBI lineage: Eukaryota > Metazoa > Chordata > Aves > Passeriformes > Zosteropidae > Hypocryptadius > Hypocryptadius cinnamomeus. Next base: position 7,660 of record VYZP01044258.1, read on the forward strand.
TTGCCCGAATATTCACAGTGCTGATGTGACTTGCTAGGCTCTTTTTTGGCGCACAGGAATGGGTTGCTGTTTTGGGTGTGTATTTTTTTCTTCTTCCTCATTTTCGTACGGTTCTCGAATTGATCCTTTCAAAATGTTTTCTTCTTTTTCAGCAATTAGAACTTATCACGCCCTTCCAGCTGTATTTCAACCCTGAGTTAATATTTAAGCACTTTCAAGTAAGTGTGTTCTGAAGCACTGGAGATTTTAAAATGTGCTGCTGTAGAGTTTTTGAAGTGTTTGTCTTCTCAAAACAGTGTATTTTTTGTGTTAGAAATACACTTTTTAAAAGTTGCTGTAGGCAGAGTGCAGACCACTATGCCTTAAAATAGGTTTTAGTTTCGTTTTCTGTAAAGCAGATTTTGGTTTCGTTGTTATTTATTTATCTACTTAGACAATAAAAATAAGCTGTCATGTTTAAAGTCCTTGTATTTGTCTTATTTCCAGATATGGAGGTTAATCACAAACTACTTGTTCTTTGGACCAGTTGGCTTTAATTTTTTATTTAACATGATTTTTTTGTATCCTTCATCAAGTTGTGTTGGTTCCCTTGGCAAGCTGAGCTCCAGAGTGTAGGAATGTTGCTGTACCTGCACACAGGAGAGTTGAGTTCCTGGGAATTCAGCCATGCCAACTTCACTGCTGTCATGAATGGGCTTTAAGAGGGGTCTCCTTTTTAAGTGGTCAATAGATTTGCCAGTTAATTTTTTGGTGTTAAGGATTTGTACCAGCCCCATCCTTCAGGTTGGTGCTGCAGGAGAAAATTCCAGGTAACTTTTTTGTCTCCTGGCTCACCCTCTGTGCTGAAGTGTCCAGAAAGAGCAGAGTGATGCAGTAAATTGACAAAACACTTTTAAGTTGTTTAAGATGTAGGATTGGATCGTGCTCTGCTTGGATGTGTCTCTGAACTCACTTGCAATGGAGTTTTCCTGACCTTGGCCTCAGATACCGCTACTGCCGCATGCTCGAGGAGGGCTCTTTCCGGGGTCGCACGGCAGATTTTGTATTTATGTTCCTTTTTGGAGGACTTTTAATGACTGTATCCTTTCTGTTTTAATTCCAACTCCTTTAGTAAAGCTACAGAAGTGTGAAGGAGAGCTGAAACCATGTTGTTACTGTTACCTTAATATAGTTTGTTACACGAGGAGTACCGATAGTTGTTAGCCTGGTTTTGAATACTTTGGGATTGTTGCTGGTTTTTCAGGGTTTTTTTCTGCTTGATTGTGGAAATGAGGTTATCAGGGTGAAATCATGCTCACGTTTTCTGTGAAGAATTAAATTCTGCTTTAATGAGATTATTCATGCTGCAGGTACCCCGAATCCTGCTGCAGCTGTTGGATTTGATGGACAGTAGTTTGGCGTACTTACACCTGGGAAAGTGGATTTACCAGCTGTGTGGAAAACACAGGATTACAAATTAAGCTGTGAAATTCCTGACCTCACAAGAGTTTCCTTAACAAGCCATGGCAGCTTTTTGGGCTGTTTGTGAACTTGGTGTTCCTGGGGCAGGCGTTCACCATCATGCTGGTGTACGTGTGGAGCCGCAGGAACCCCTACGTCCGCATGAACTTCTTCGGGCTCCTCATCTTCCAAGCCCCGTTTCTGCCCTGGGTATTGATGGGCTTTTCTCTGCTTTTGGGCAACTCCATCATTGTGGATCTCCTGGGTGAGCAATGGCAACAATCTCACGAGGATCTGCTCCTCCTCGTGCTTTACGTGAAACAGAAAATGGGGATGAATCCAAGGGCTAGCTAATGCTTGGTGTTAGTTCTTCTGATATATTTATTATTTTGTATTTATATTTTTAGGCTTTTCTGATTTCCAGCCACTGTAGCATGTTTTGAAAGAGCTTTCGATGTTTTGACTTTTTATTGCTTGGAATCAGCCCTGATGCATCATCTGACCATACCATCAGTCTACTGAAATTAAATGGTTTATATTACTATTTTACCAAATCTAATAGAGCCAAAACATCAGTATTTTTAATAATGACAAGACATTTTCCCAATATTAACGTCCTGTAGTATAAGTTAAGCTTTTTACCTGCTGTTAGCTTTCTTCCTTACGTTTTGTATTTCTGTATCATCAGATTTTCTGTGAAAGAGCCAATGTATGTTGTTTTTCTGAAAACTCTAGTGTAAAGCATTTGAGAGTTGTAAGGGAGAATTACTGAAAAATCACCTTTTGGCTTTTGTTTCTATACCAGGCATTGCTGTTGGGCATATATATTTTTTCTTAGAGGATGTCTTTCCCAATCAGCCTGGTGGTGGGAGGCTCCTGAGAACACCGTCTGTCCTGTGAGTATTGGTGTCTGCTTTGGAAGAGACATGGAAAAAGTTTGTTTGGAAAACTGTTTGCAATTCAGTCACATCATTTGAGCAGAGACAGAATTGGGGGGTGTTCTCTTCTTGTTTTTTATTGAACTTGTATTGCCAAACAGGGAGCTGGAATTTGTTTAAGTGGGAACCAACTAAACTGGGAGAAGAGCTAAAGGATTTTACCTCTGTTTTCTCTGATAACTTGTCAGGCTTTGCTGACAGCACCACAGCTGTGTCCCCTGCTGAGTGTGAACAGTGGCTGAAGTATTACATATAAGATATGTAATGGATTTTTTCCTTCTGTAAGTCATCCTCACATGACAATTTTGGGATAAAAAGTCCTTCAGTGTTTTTAGTATTGAGCAGTGGTGCTCCCACTCAGTTCCCTCTTGTGTGGATGCTCTAATCCCCTGTGGTGCTCTCCCAGAACACCTCTGATGGTTGTTTTCCACACAGTCATAAGACTATCCTGAAGATGTCTGGCATAGAATATTTATACATAAATATCAGAGGATGAACCTCATCAGTCTTGATTTGGGATCTGTTGCAGTGCAACCCTCGGGGCTCTTGAGGACGGGTGAAGAGACAGGAATCTCGACTCCATGTTTCAGAAGGCTGGTTTATTATATTATGATATGTATTATATTAAAATAGTATACTAAAGCTATACTAAAAAGGATAGAGAGAAAAGATCCATCAGAAGGCTAGCAAGAATAGAAAAGTAATGAATAACAAAATCCTGTGACTGCTCAGACAGTCCACACAGCTGGACCATGATTGGCCATCAAGTAGAAACAATCCACATGGACCAATGTGGTTGCACCTGTTGCATTCCACAGCAGCAGATAATTATTGTTGACATTTCTCTGCTGAGGTTCCTCAGCTTCTGTTATGGTTTGACACTGGCACAATGCCAGTGCCCCTATGAAAATACACTTTTTTTAGTGGTAGCTGTGAGATGTGACTAGGAATAGAGCAAAGCAGGCTCTAGCTTAAGAATAAAGAGAAAAAGAAACTTTATTAATTACAATATAGGAGAAAAAAAAACTTCAGAGTGAAAATTTTCTAAATACATTTCTTCTCCTTTCCTCTCCCAGATAATCAACTTTCAGTCCATCACCACCCCTCAAATAATCAACTCTCAGTCCATCAGGGAGAGAGGAGTCTCCCCTTGCACTATAGGCTTTTTTTGGAAACACAATTGAAACCTCTTGTGTTTCCGTGTCACTCGTGGCACCGCCCGGAAAACATTTGCCTCGTGACTTCTTCCTTCCATGTTCAGTGCTCTCACCACTGCACATGAACCAGAACTGCTTTTAGGGTTCCTTTTTTAAGGATGCTTTNCACAACGGCTGGGCACCTTCTCGGCCGCATCCCCCACTGCTCGGCCGTGCTGCTGCCAGCACACGCTATCACAGTCCAAGCACAGTCCATTGCAGCACAGGCATGGGTTCTCTCTCTGTCTCTCTCTCCCCGACAGAAAATGGGGGAGGAGCCCCGATGCCTCTCTCTGTCCTCCACCCTTCCATCTTGCAGGGCCTTCATCCCCCCTCTCTGCCCAAGGCTCCGGCCTACCTCACCAGGCCGCATGGCCTCCCCTCCCTCACCCAGCCCTGGCTGGGCAGGGGAGCTCTGACCTCCTTCATGGACTGGAACCAAGAGAGTTCTCCTGGGCATTCTCTGCTCTTTTAACCCCTGTGTGTTCTCAGAGGCGGTTCAAAACTTCAGTGGCCAAATCAGGTGCCAATATTCAAATCCAAGCACTGATTGGTTTGACCACAACCTCCAAAAAAAAACTTCACTTTCTTCTCAACCTAGAACAGCTTCTCAGGGGAAGAATCCTGGCAATAG
>VYZP01044261.1:0-45494 GCA_013400635.1 Hypocryptadius cinnamomeus
GTGGGGTCATGGGAATTAGTAGTATGCTAATTTGGTCAAGTTTCTAGTTCTTGTTCTCAGTTGGCTCAATGCCTAGTTCAAATAAGGTTGTGTTCTGAGTTCACGTTCATGAGTAGACCTTTGCCCCTATACCTGGCTGCGTTTGCCATGCCCACGGGTCTTTGGTTCTAGTCTCTGTACTCTGTGGTTTCTATGTATGTGATTTTCGTTATTAAAGTTTTCATTTTCCGGGCTAGACAATTGTTCCCGTCCCTTATTTTGCCAGCTCCCTCTGGCCAAGCTGAGCAAGGGGATCACAGAGAACTCTGAAGTGTAATAATCCCAAATTTGGGATTGAGCTATTACTGGAAGAGGTCCACAGTGCTTATTGTGAGCCCTACAAACCCATAGACACCAGTGATATTTCAAAAACACAATTCCCGTTTTATTTTTCAGAAAATTCATTTTGGTTGACAATTTTAAGAAGGTCACATTCATTTCATTAGAAGTTGTATTCACTCCTTCTACTGTTGTTTTACAAAGATTACTCAGATTTCTGTGCAATTTTAATCTTTCTGTTTTCTCAGAACATTCAAGATGCTGCAAAAAGACAGAACCAATTATCTATCAAGCACTTGCATAATCCTAAAATATACCTCTCTGTAAGTATATAATGACAGTGTGCACTTTTAAATAAATTCTTCTAGCACTAACAAAGCTGGGTATTTGATAAGTCTCACAGGCCAATTTCAAGAGAGCAGAAAGAGACAATTTGTCACAGTAAAGTGATCTTAGGACCCACTGTCTTTATTTTCTTAAAATATGAAGTGTAAAAATTTAACACTGTAATTTTAGGGAGATGTTCCTAACTCAATTCATAGGGATTAAAATACAGTAAAGTAGCAGTATATAATCATTTTTTGTGAAAAGAGTTTTGAAGTCAAACTGCCTACATTGAAGTAACTTCCAGTCCTTGGAAGTTAGAGGAAAATTGTTGAGGTAAGTACATGAAAAAATCTTCAGTTGTTTTATACATATGAGCTCAAAATTCTTGGCTTTTTTTCCCCCCCTTCCTCTCTACAAAGTGTACTCTGGGTTGCACGTAAGATTTACACATAAGAGTAAATTAAATACATAAGAGTTTGGGTTGCAGAGGATGATTTTGGCTCCCTGTCAGACTTCTGTACTTGCTTTTTCCAGTCTCTAGCCTCATTTGTATGCCTCACACAAGGACACAAAGCATGGTCTGAGTGGGATATTGGACAGAATTAATGAACATGGTTGTACTGCTCTTTATGCCTCTTAGACAGTGGAAATGTTCTACATCTGCTAAGCCAGTATAAATAATGCAGGCAGTAAATAAATGACACATAAAGATTTTTGAGTAAATAGTGGTATGATTAACCTTTTATCTTTGCTGACACAGACTGTGAAAATGGGCAAATTAAATTTGGAGCAAACCTGTGCTCCCCTGTCAGATCCCTGATCTTCCTGAGGCCACAATTTGGAGGGATACCTGCACCACTCACCTGCTGGCACCTGCATAATCCCTTGGCTCTACAGCCCCTGCAAGCCTTCGTGACAGTCACATTTTTCTGTGGTTCTTTTTGGTGGCCTTGAAAGGAGTCACAGCATGTACAACCTAGTGTCAGGGGGATTGTATGTGCTGCTCTCTATTTGTGTGTTCATTTTCATGGATGAAAAGAAAGTGTGTTCTGTAGAAGTGATTTGACCTGAATAGGAAAGCACAAAGTTTCTACTTATATGTGATTTATTTTTCCTGTTGTTGCTGTACTCAAGCTAAGATTTTGTCCTAAACTTTTAACTGTAATTTCTAGCAAGAAAAGTGACTTCTTATATTCCTGTAGTTCTTTCAGTCCATCTTGCATGCTGACAAGTGAGCTATGATACCCATATATCCTAAGCAATTAGGTTTCCTTTTCCAGTGTAGCACTTCCAAAAAAAGCCCTCCAAAAACTGGATGATGATCATGCCACCCCATGCTTTACAATACTCTGCATTTTCTGTGCCTATGTAAGTATTCAAATGTTGTCTTACTAAGTGGTTATTTAATTGTAATAGCTGGTGTGGAAAACACTATTAGGACCTAGCTGTGCTGTTTTGCCAGTTCCTTGTTACCAGCTGAGTATTTTAGAAGGAATATTTACAGCAGTGAGCATTAGTGGGTTAACTTTTTTGGAATGATTTAGCTTTACTGTATAATACTGTGCAATATCTTTATCTGGTTCAAGTAAGTGAATATTAGTTTGAGTGAAGATTCTAGACTTAATATTGTAGAAAAAGATCAACAATTTCAGTGTGGTGTAATGTCATTTGTTTGACGTAATGGTATTGCACTGATGACTCACCTATTACCTGCATCTACTTAGAGCTAAAACAGAAAGGACTCATAATGACTTTTCATTATATAATGAGAGAAAAAGTGAGTCTTGTGTCACACTGTTGACTTTGCTCAAAGAAATTAGGAGTGCAGAAATGCAACACAAGACGATGAAGGGCAGAATGGCCTGTAGGAGAATAAAAAAGTTAAAGTAAGCTGAAATTGTCCTTAAACTGGGTGAAATGGAAGAAGTAGTTTGGTGTGAATTTATTTAGCTTTTTTTTAAAACAACAAAGAAAGCTGTCTTTCACTGTCCAGTCGGAGAGCACAACAGTAATATTGCAGTCAGTAGTCTGATATTTATGGCTTTTCTAATGGGCAAACGATGCACATCCTATTGCTTTTACGTAGTCTATTCTATTGCAGTTTATGAAGAATAGAAACTATCTTGGGAATCAGAAATGGATAATTAGTGTCAACGACAAATGCAATCATCCTTGCAAAATTAGACTATTTGGAGAAGATTGGGGTTTTTAAGCCATGAAATGATTTCAACCAGAAGAGGGCTACAGAATGTTGATTCCAATTTCATGTTAGTTATGCTTTTCCTGACTTCCCAAAACTATTGATACTAGCTGCAAAATTTAGATACAGACTTTAAACTCTTGCCTTGCAGAGCCACGTCTCCATCTAGAAATGAAATGAGGTTCCCTTTCTGTGTTAAAATACTGCCTAAATGTGGAAAGAAATTTATTTAATTAATCCATGCCAAGCCTTTTGTTCAGTTATTTTCTGGTTTCACCTTTTATTGTTCCTGAAGGCTTTTCACCCTCTTTATTACTCTAGTCCAGATACCTGCAACTCCTTTCTATGTGATATCTCCCACCAAATGCCTATTTCCAGATCACCACTGGAAATATTAATTAGCACTAGATGCAGATGGGGCTGCACCCAAGGTGCACTTGATTAACACCTGCAGAGGGTAGGCTTCCTGCTGGGTGTGTGCTGCTGCATTCTTAGGGTGACATTGGTAGTGTCCCTTTGCATTTATGAGAACATAATATTGGGGTAACACTGTGGAACAGGGAGGAGAGGGGTACTTCCGGCTGGGTGCCACAAAACAGAACTCCTTCCACGAAGAAAAGTAAGAATGATTTGATGTTATATGGCTGCTTATTTGTAGTTGCCTTACAGCATTGTGCAAATGCCTACAACTTCAAAATATTCTGGAAAGTTCAGTTTACTTGTTTTATTTATTTTGGGGTTGGGGTGGCAAAGTTAGGGGATTAAAGATTCAGAGAAAGTTTCATTTAGCATTTTATGCGGTGTACAGTGCTTAGAGAAGGACCATCTGGTGACTTAGGCAAAAATGATTTAGCCATGTATTCTTCAATTGATTCTTCTTGTGGAGGTGAATAAAGCAAACTAATCAGACCCTGGCCTTCCATGACTGTGTGTCTTTGTCCCTGATCCAGCATAGCATTTTAACTATCCCTCTTGAATATCTCTGAAGTTAGAGAAGTTTTATCCTGCTAGAGGTGACCAGGTGGCTGACTGCAAGCCTTGCACACTGCTGACAGTCCTAGGATTGTGAAGGGTCTTAGGTTTGAAAACAAAATCTTTGCTTTAGCTATTGTAGCGGCAGTTGTGCCCTAAGGGTGAATCACTGCTTTGGAGGCCAGGCAATGTTTATTCTATTATTTCCTCAAGAGTTACCTGGGAGTGTCTGTTTACTCTAGATCAGTGGCTTCAGAGGAGCTCCTTTATTAGATGATGCCTGGGAATGTGCCCTGTAGTCTGAAATGGATGCTGCTGCTTGGGAAAGCTGCCAGATTGTTTTAAATAGCTAGGACAGAAATAATAAAAATCCTTGGAATGTCTCATGTATTCTAAATATGGTTAACTACTTTTAGTTGCAAAACTGGAAGAGGAAACCAGGAGGGCTTTTGCCTTCAGCTAGGTAATTTGCTGATAGGAAAAGTCCTATATGGAATGATCAGTCCACTCCTGTATGAGCCTGTTGCTTAGCAACCACACAAGTAAACTTTCACTTCTCACTACATTTTCCAGATCTCATTAGATTCAACAAATAAAATTAACTTTATCTTCAAAATACAGAAGAAAACCTTGCAGTACAGAAAATGTACTCTTCCTGTTATGTTATATATTTATACTTACATCTGAGGACCAACAGGTATAGCAGAAATGAATGTGTAATCTTCATGCAAACTGCTAGGATAAAGGCAGTTGACATCAGTAAATATTAGCTATATTAGGTGTTTTCTAAACTAACATCTTCAGATGTAAAAACACTTACTCCTTGCCCTGGTTTCAGCCCAGCCAGCAGATCAGCTGCACGTGGATGCTCATTCATTCCCTCCCAGTGCGATGGAGACAGAATTGGAGGCATAGCAGTGAGAAAGCTCAGGGGCTGAGATAGAGACAGTTTAATAGGTAAAGCAACAGCTGCATATGCAGGAAAACGGAACAAGGAATCCATTCCCCACTTCCCATGGACTGGCAGGTGTCTCAATGTCCCCACTTCCTTCTCCTCCCCCCAGCTCTGTGTGCTGAGCGTGGCCCCACATGGGCTGGAATATCCCTTGGGTCACTTGGGGTCAGCTGTCCTGGCTCTGTCCCCTCCCAAATGCTTGGAGGACACTTTATGACTAAGCTAGAGAGATTTCTTTAGGTGGTGATGAGAACATTCCTAAATAACATTTTTAAAACTCAGATTTATACAGTGAAGCTTGCACTGCAAACTTTTTTTCCCTGAACTTAGAGAACAAATCTTAGGCTGGTCTGGAAATACATGTTTCACACAAAACCAGAATGTAATAAATGTTCAGAAAGCATCTAAAAGATACATAGAAATTGTTCGTGTTCTACTCTGAAAGTGTTTGAAGCATTTTGAAGAACAAAATGCAGTGCACTCCTATTTGAGGTTTATAAAACTGACACAGAAACAGTGATATCTGGCACTGTAAGAGGTGGTGTCCAAAATCAAACAGGTTTTGCAAGCCAGCATCATCAGATATGGTTAAGGTCAATAGTATGTTTCTATGTAGACAGCTGTTAAATTGATTGAATTTAACTGGTTGAAATTAATTTGTTTCACTTGGCAATTATATCATGGAGAGATGTGGCTTGTTTTTGGAAGGTCTAGGTTGAAAATCAGATCTTCTCAAAGCAAAGATCTGGTAGTACTTAACATCTGGTACAACTGGAGAGGCCTAAAGTAAGCTCTTGATGTGTAGCAGAGGGAGGCTGGTGACATTGAGAGATCTCAGTGGTGGCCTTGATGATTTCCTCCCCCTTAATAGGTCTATTCCTTTTGTCTTCTTTGGGAAGGTACAGCCACTGTGGCTGTTGGTGCATCTCTTCCATGGGGAAGATGCTATGGATCTACAGCACTTGAGCAAAATTTACAGGTCCCGCATTTTACACTTCAGTGGCTTTAATTTAATCTTAAAATTAGGCAACTCTTTAGAGAACAATTACATTTTCTGGAATAGTCATTTGCTAAAACATTTACCAACATTTGCAAAGGATACAGTTTACAAACAGGAAATGGTTTTAGGCTATTCTTCAAGTAATTTTCAGGTTGTGCACTCGAAGGGAATTATTTCCTTTATCACCTAGATCCTAGGTCCTGAGATGCTGAATGTAATATTACAAAGGGAAGTGGCTTGAATTGCTGAGACTCAGCAGCTACTTAAGCTCAAGACTGCAACAGCTTGATAGCTTTTCTGCCTTTTCTTTCACCTTTGTTGTTACTGTTATCCCAGATAGATGGAATCCTGGCGTGACGGGGGCAGCTGCGGAGTTACTCTGTTGCATGACGTGACTGGGCAATGCGCTGCATCTACTGGGATGCTGCGAGTCCTGCAGCTGCTCATAAGGAACTTGGCTGACCTGAGCCTAAACCTGAGGGTGTATTTGAATCCATGCGTGGAGAAATGTCTGCCCTCTGCTTGCCTCTCTCCTCTGGTGTCCCAGAGACTGAGCCATCAGGCATGAGCTTAAACAGCAGGGAAAATGGGTCATGTGGAGAACTGCCACACACTGCCAGCCAGTAGTGGCTTAATGGGAGTGATTCCACCTTAAAAAGCTGTGGTTTGAGCCACTTTTAATGCTTATCCCTGAGTGGACATGCTTAGTGAGTTTTAAATGAATCCAGTAGGGATGTGTGATAGAAAACTTTTAATCCTTCTCTTTGCTCAAAACTAATGGCACATACAGCAGAGATTCCATTTTGTTTCCATGGAAGGTTTTCATGGCTCTTGCTGCTCAGATTATTTACTTCTTTTTTACAATAGATACAGGAAAATACAGTAGATGCTTCTCAGCAAGACATACCTCGTGGGGTGTTAATACTTCTACTGAGACCTGGGTGTCTGAGTGCAGAACAGTGGCAAGAAAAAAAGCAGAAAAAATAATCACCTAATAACATCTCTGACTCATGGGGACAGAGTCCTGAAAACATCATCCAGGCTTTGCAGTTCCTGCATCTTCCTCTTCTTAGCAATCAAATCCAACTATCAGTATTTGGCATGCTCATGTTTCTACAGATAATTGCATTAACAGCTTTAATTTATGCAAGCCTTGAAGAAGAACTTTGTTGCATTTGGGTTATTTCTTTCTTCTATTTGTCTGAGACCAATCAGGCAGATAGAACAGTGCTTTTGTTAATTTCCAGCCTAATTTATCTTCTCTATTTTTTATCTTCACCAGTTTCAGTTTATTTTTTTCTTGGCTACAGAGGACTGTGATGAACTTGCAGTGAAAAATCTGAAACCAAAGACACCATTGAATCAAAATATTTGTACATTGAACTTCATTTCCCTGATTTTTTTTATTTCTTTAGATACCTGATATTGGAGTTTAACTGATGGAAATAAATGTTAGTGAAAGCAAATGATCACAGGGAAAGTTCTACTGATTCTCATAGCTGTTGTCTTGGGTTAATACTATTTCATTAATTTCATTTGAGATCCTATGTGACAGCATAATTATGATATAATAAGACTTAGCTAGGTGGCATAAAATTATCTGCCAGTAAAGCCTCAAAGACAAGGTCACATACAGTACATGTGTCTTCAAAATTATGTTTCTGGAACTAAGTGTTCTAGCTACAGAAAAAATATAACAAGTAACATGTTAATTTTTGACACCACCTCTTGCAGCTGCAAAGCAGTTCACCAAAATGGTTTCTGTAAAGCACTTTAAAAAGCTGTTAATGTTAATTTAGAGTTCATTTTTGTTTATGCAGGGCAATATTAAAAATCGGTTTTGTGGATATGAAGCTGGGAGATAAGAAAACAGTAAACAGTTCTTCAATGATCTACTACGTTTGGTAGGGCAGTTTTACACCTTCTGTTCCTGAAAAACAGAATTATGCTGTGATCATTTTTATGGGATCAATATACTTAGCTACTTAACACCGGTGTCTCTAGCTAGTAATGCATTTTCTGTGGGCTTTGCTCTTTCTAGATTGTACCCCAGAATATTTTCTTTACTTATTTAGTCCTATATGTAGTTAGGATAGCCCTAATATTGCTTTTGTGTACGGCCACCCTGTCAATCCCTGTATTTAATAGAGCTCCTGATATAAAGACCAGGTTTTTATTCATCCGCATTATGCAGAAAAGAAGTTCCCCCTTAGAACTTCATGACCATCAATGCATTTGGCAAGACAGCCAGTAAAACCATCAGAGTATCTGACATGTATTTAAGTTCTGTCCCAAACAGCATAGCAAGATGTGTCTTGTGCCTCAGGCAGCTCCTGGAGCCGGGTGCCCCTTGAAGGGGCACTCCCAGCACAGGCTGCCCTGGCTGCTCGGGGACAGCCCCTGCACCTGCGCCCCACAGAGACACTGAGCAGCCGCCCCGGTGCAGGGGGACTGCCCAGGGTGATGACTTGGGCAGTCATTTAGGGGCTCACACAGAAAGGCTGCCCTGTGCTGCCTTCTCTATCAGACTCCTTTCCCGTTAAATGAGAGCCTGCTTTACTGCTTGTGATGAGGGCTTGATCAAGTGTGCCTTTTTATGAGGTGTCTGGAGATCCCTGGATGGAGATTTCTGCAGCTTCACAAAAGCTGCTGTTGATGCTTCTAGAAAATTAAATAAAATTTTAAAAAATTAATTATAACATGGGTTTTTGAAATTATGAGAAATATTTGTGCCTGTTTTCTGACACAGAGAAGTGAGTTGTTGCATCTCCTTCCTTCTTGCAGGAGAGAATGTATTTTATTTTGATCAAGATTAATTTTGAGAATATCTTCCTAGATTACCTTGTACATTTTTGTCTTTATATCTCTGTGTGTGTATACATATATGTTTATTTTGTGGTTTATAGCATCAACTGTACTAGCTCTGGAAGTAGGTGATTTCTAAGGCTTTGTTTTGTTATTAGGTTTTTTATTTGATGCTGCTTTAAAAACAATCCTTGTCACTGTTCTATAGCAGCAATGTATTCTTTTTCCCTTTGCTTTTCTTTGCATCTTCTTTCAAAATCTAACTCACTTTCAATTCTATATAACTACTTCTTCCTTTGGGTGCAGTGTTTCTTTAGTCTCTGCACTTTGACACTTCCCATGTGAACCTGCACTCATTGTTTCTGCTCCTGCCTTATTTGAAAGGAAAGGTAAAGACATATACCAGAGGTTACTCCAAGTTCTTTGCTGATGGGGAAACACTGACAATTAAATGCTTTAGATGACTCTTTATCACCAAGTCCTTCACCACAACCAAGAGTGATTATTTCTCTGGTGTGATGGTGCCATTGTATGTTGCCCTGGAGAAAGCCATCAGGGTACAAGTGGACATGACAGTTTGAAAGAGGTAATGGTTCCTCCTTTTGAACTTTCTGATTTTTGTTTTTGTTCTTATATTTTTGGCCTTGAGCTTGACTCTGCACTTTACTGAGAAACTGAAATATAATTATGTGTAATTCGTTAATTAAATCATTGTGTAATGTTCGATTGTTCTACTTAATAATGGCTTTGAAATAGAAAAAGCCTGTCTTCCTGTAAATAATGAAGAATTCAAGGCAAGGAAGCAACCGCTTTTCTATTCTGCACCAGAGCAGTAAGACCTCTTTCCTGATCCTGAACTGGCAGAAATTTTGTGTAGAGATGGAAAAAGTTAGATGATGAGGATCATTCAGTGCAACCATAGCAATGTCTTCCTGAAAAAGGCAAAAACCTTCCATAAAATGGGACCTGGTTTAGCTGTGATTTAGTTCTACAAATGGCTAGTCTGGTGTAAGGTTTGGGGCATAACCAGTCTTTTCAATATGAACTTTTACCTTTTGAAATATGCTGATTGCCTAGAGTTGATGTAGAAAAGTAGAACAATTTGATCACAACCCCTACCCCTTCCATGCCCTCACAAACCCCACAAAACAATCACCATCTTCTCCCAGCTGTCCAGGCAGTGTAAGACACAATGTGTTGAAAGAGAGAAGGTGACTTTTCTCATTAATGTCACAGGAGCAGGGTACTGATTTCTTCTGCTTTAAGTTTGTTTCTATGCTATATGGCAAGCTCTGTGTTCAATTATTATTTGTTTTGATTTCTATTAATAAAGACTTCTAAATAACAAGAAAAGACTAGTAATAAAGAGAATTGGTTTACTTGTGCTTTCTCCTATTTGTCTGTGATCTTCGTGTTCTAATTGGAATTATGTTCCCAGCTTTACTTGTGAAACCTAGTTTAGGGATACTATGTCCCTTTACCTTATTTGTGTAGAAATTGCACTCCAACAAGTAACAAGGTTTTCATACTCTGCATTTTTAAAAGAAATTTTATTTAAAAAATTTAATGCCAGTGTGCTTTTCCCCTTACAAGATTTGGATCAGTACACTAAGGGTCTGGTCCCTGATGGACTCCAATACATTTCAACAGGTGTTCTTTCAACAGGAGGAGAACAAGAAGAAAACTCAGAGCTTCATTTATGTATAAATGTCAGGGCAGTGATACTTTTATGCTGTCTCGGTTTAAACTTAGCCCAGTGTCATTTAGGGCCATTGTGATTTAGGGTTGATGCTGGCAAGATGACTGGCTGATGCTGGTCCCACACTGACCGTGAGGGCTCAGCACAGCCCTGAGGATGCAGAAATCAGTATCCCCCAAAGAAATTCTGGGGGCTTGGTGTGGTTTCTGGTTTGGACTTGTACATTGCCAGCTCAGTGCTTATAATGCTGGAAGAAAGACTTGTCCCTAATGGGTCAAAACAAGATTGATTTTACTTTATGTCCTATTGGCCACAGTGTCTGTAAGTAGATATGCAAGAAAGAGTGAAAGCACAGCAAGCAAGTACCTATTTCCCCCCTTCAGCTACTCTGTAGCTCTCCTGAGCTGGATGTGATTTTGACGTCTTTGCTAACTCATAACTGGAATATTTTCCATAAATGTGAGCCTTTGTAAGCTTCTAGCATCTACCAACTATTGTCTCAGCGTGCAATATATTTTTATGCATGTTTTGCCCAGCCACGACCTCCTTGGTTCTAACCTGTGTTACTACCTGTTTTTACTATTTTTTTTGGTAGATGTTAAGATCATAATACCCTTGGTTCTATCCAAGCTCCTATTTTTATATGGAATATAAACAGCTCCCACCTTCTGGTCCATACCAGAGTGATTAAGGCATGTGGCTACCTGCACAGCAGATCTAATTTTCTACTTCACTTTACTACTCAGAAGAAGTGGGTTTAGTGCTAGTGGGTTTGTTGTTAATTTTGTCTACTTACTGTACATCAGATCCTGCAGTTGCTTTTCTAGATGTATCTTTCCAATTTCTTTCACAGTGAACAATACTGAAAAGAAATGGATCATCTCCCCCGTGGCAGTCCTGTTCTTTGAGTGCTCTTTGTGCCCTGGATGTTGGGTGTCTAATGAGCCTTTGGTGCTTCCAGTGAGGAAGGATTTCATTTCAGTTTTGGTTCCTTTTTCCTTGGCTGAGTTTTTTTGCCAGTCTTGGTGTGGTTTTGATTTGGTGTACCATTTAATTTTCCTCATTTCAGTGCAATTTCAGCTTTTTAAGTCTGTCATCTTCCTTCTAAAAGCCTCACACTGTGCTGATCAGCTACTTTGGTTTCCTGCTTGTACTAGCTCCTCACCATGGCAGCCTTCACTGGCCCAGTGACTCCAGCAAGCTGCCCTTCAGCAGTCTTCAGCACTGTCTCTTAGTATTCAAATCTTTAAAATGTTATTTTTAGCTGGCTTTTAGTAGGTTTCCTAATTTTTATCTAATCTGCCTTCCTGAAACTGAGTGCCACCAAAGGATTGGTTTTCCTTTAATTTTTTTTTTTTTATTGTTGCTCCTGCAGGAGATACTGCTAGCTACTTTGTGGTCAATTCTGCAGTGATTGTTTCTAGTTGTGCGATTCTGATTGACCTGTGCTGACTTAGGACCAATTAGGGTCTTGCCTCCTGCTCATGAGCTTCCCAGGAGCTGCTTCACACCATTACTGTAGCATCTGAGCAAATGACCTTTTCCCAGTTTGTGAACAGTAACTGAAGCCTCCCTGGTGGCTGTGTGTTTATTACACTTTCTGATCTCCCCTGGCATCCTGTGGTTAGTGTGGTCCCCCTGTTCAGCTAAAGGGTAATACAGCAATCCTTTGTTGCTGCTCTTAGCAAGACATTGCAAGTCTCATGGATTCTGTGTACTTGCTGAGATGTTTCCACCCTTACATCTCCTTAGCATACAATATTGCAGTACAGGTCACTCATTTTCCTGTCTTCTCTGGTTTTTGGTGTTTGGAGAGGTTTTTACCCTTTTATAATTTCTTTTATTATTACTGATAATAAAATGCCTTGCTTTCTCTCTTCCTTCACCAAAATTCCTCATACACTTTGTTTATCAGTGCCTTCATTTTAGCACTAGACATTGCAGTTCCTCAGATGCATATTTAAGATATGAGAATCTTTATAAAATTGGACATTTTGTTAGGCAGCTCAAAAGAAATTCATTTGTTATGAATTGTTTTCATTGTGCATTGAAAATATTTGTGCTGCTTCTGCATAGACTCAGAAGCTGAGTCTGTGTCCTCTACAACTCCAAAGCACTTCATAGTTATTGCTCTTTTAATTTGACACTTGGGCTCATTTTTTATCCTCTGACTTTGCACTCAGGCTTTCAAAAGAGTGCAAAGATTTTTTTTTTTTTTCTTTGACTTCTCTAAATTTTCAGAATACTGTGTTTGATTTTAATTGATATATGAAATTTAAAACATTTGACCAGACCCAAGGTCATGGGCTCTAAAATCCATAGACATGTCAAAAATATTGGCAGTTTCCTGCTAATGACTAGCTCTCAGCAGCCAGTCCTGTGATTCTGGCAGGAAAGGCCACACAAACAAGGATACAGCTGCTTTCTCCAGAGTTTTTCCCTTACTCTGCCCTCTGTCCCTCAAGAAATATGTTTATATTTAATATCAGAAGGTACAAAAGAGGTAGATTAATGGTCATGGTAATTTACCACACACTTTCATATATTTATCTGCTCACTTTAAATTCCAGTAGAGGATATATATGGAGAAACCCTCTTATGCTAATCTAATTTCTTCGGTGCTTTATATTTTGGTACAAATATATTTTAAAGTACAAAATGCAATGATATTTGCCATAAGTAAAATTCCCAAGACCATATACATAGGTGGCACTGGTTATGGAATGGTTTGTCAAGTTGATTCCTTTCAACATCATCAATGCTACTATTTTAATGGGATATCTTCAAAATATATTCCCATTTTAAAGCTTAACTGTTGTCTTTCAGTTCTTTATAACTGAATGAGAAGTCATTTTGTATCAGTGGATTTAGGTTATTGTCTGTAGTAATGGAACTGTCTTTTTTTCAATTTAGCAAAATACCATTAAGAATTAATTTATGACCCAGCTACATTATTAGGTCATAGAGGTATGGAGGAGTTTTACAGTCTGGGTACTCTTTTCAACAGAGTTCTAAAGATAATTTTTAAAGCACAGACACTTTGCTCTTTCATTGCACTGTAACTCATATATATAAATGCGATTCAGGGAATGTGTTTTTACTGGAGGTGAAGGTAGCCAAATGTACAAATACCAATAACAATGTGACACAGTGTGTACTGGATGCAATTTTGTATTTCAAAAGCAGGAAATGGAAAAAAGGATGATCACTTCAAAGTAGTATAAGTAAAATCCTGCCACCTCTTAGTACAAATGTCAAATCCTGGGAGGTAATTCTGTTTCACTGTAGATTAAAAGTAGGTAACAGAGACCAAAACAAATATATATGGTCTATATGGTACAGTGATGGACTATGTTGGAAAGGTTTCATTTGTGAAGGATAAAGTGTTGTTTAGTGGTAAAGTTACATTTCTTTAAGTACCTTATTTTGTTTTTCACTTCATCAACATTTAAATGGGAAGTGGGAGTTCCTTCAGGAGTTCCAGCAGGTGTCTCACAGGCTGAGGAGGCAATGCCTCCCTCCCTCTGCACTGCTGCTTTTGGAGAAAGGAGAACTCTCAGCCCCTTTGTCTTCAAAAGCTTTTTTGTCTCTTCTGTCTGTGAAAATACCCCACTCTTCTACTGAGAAGGAAATATTTCCTGGAGTTTTTTGTCTATCCTAAAAGATAAATCCATACTTTGTCAATCGCTGTTCTCTTCGTTATCTGCCCTGAGACTTAGAATTTCATGCATGCAAGGTGTGTGTAAAGTGCTGCATAGTGGCAATACTAGTGCTTTACCCAGACGTGTGAACAGCTCTATGGATGTCAGGCAATGTCTTACACTATATTTAACTCAAGAGTAATTTATAATGGCAGGATTTCTGCCTAGTACCTATTGGCTCCTGATGCCCAAAACACTGCTGATTTATGTTCAGTACCTGGCTCCATGCTGCTGTTTCAAATCCTTTTTGCTGTGGATTGTGATCTGGATGTTAATTTATCAAAACTGGGATTCACAGGTTGCAGTGTTACAGCCAAGCTAAGAGAGTCTCATAAAGAAGGGTCCATTCATCTTGTGAGACTGCGTGTAAATATTGTGTTCTATAGCTTTAGCTTGGTGAGTGTATTATCTCATTAATCATTTTGTGAGGACTTCTGTGTTGTTGTTGTTGTCTCTTCTCAAGGATAGACAGACATTTACCACTTCCGTGATCAATAAATGAGTTATTGGGAAATGGTACCTACAAACTGAGGTAGTAGCATTGCTGTCTGGTGCTTTTGTTGGCTGTCACCTGCAAGATCTGCAGGTGGAAAGAAAAGGCCAGGGTACAAGAGCTGGTTGAAAAGTAACCTGCTGCATTTGAGAAATCTAATTTCAAAAATAAATTGAGTTTGGACTTTATGTCTTACTGGCTCTAAGCAGTGATTTTCTATCCTTTCTCTTAACCTCTCCAGGTATTGACTTTTTGCAGTACCATATTTAACATTTGCTGTGCAGAAGCGCCCAGCCCTTCCAACTGTGAAGCCCTGCCTGGCATTCCTGCTCTGCGGAGTGGGCAGGAGCCACGCTGTGGAGTGGGAAGGGCCAGTGCCGCGTGCAGCGCCTTTCTGCGGGCTCCAGCTCTGCTGCTCCTGCCTCCTCTTGCACTGGGGGCTTGCTGAGAGCTGGGGCGCACAGGCTGGCTACTCCCACGTTATCCAGATGGAAAGGAGCTGAGCAAAATACTTCTCTGACCAGCGGCAAGTTTTACTGGAGCTGGTAACTTACGGCACTTTTTAATCACAGGGTAGCTGCTCCTGCTTCCCTGCATGCAAATAGTCTCTCCAAGTGTGTTTTTGGTTTGTTTGGTTTTTTTTTTCCCTATCAGTTTTGTTTCCTCTTCTTCATTTTATTTTTTATCCCTAGAGGAAGCCCTGCTTAGCACTTTTACCCATGCTTTAAATTAACCAAGTGCAAGTTCCTATATGGCAATTTAATTTTCCTCATGTGCAATCTTTTCTTACAGTACTGTATGGTTGAGCTTAGCCAGATGGATAGGTGTCTTTCACATCACTTGTCTCTCCTTACAAATTTTAAGGAAAACACAAACTGTCAAAATAACCTTACAGGTCTCAGAAAATGCTGATGAAATTTTTCTTATAAAAACAACAGAGGAAATTAGAGTTCGAAAATAAATGCTACCCAGAGATCCTTAATATCCTCAAATATGAAAAGAACACTTATACTGACAAAGGAAAAATGTTACAATCAAGTTTGAGTAAATATGTAATTGATATGCAATGAATACAGAGAAAATTGATATGTAATGAATACAGAGAAAAACCTAGGGAAATGTCTGAGAAATAACTGACAACATGTAGTAGCTCCTTTTCCTCTAATGCAAGCTTAAAACATTTCTGATACAGATTGTTTTTTTCTACTGGAAATTTACTGTTCTGGGACAATGATTTTTGGTAATGGTAGTGGATGTTTAGTGTAGCCTTTCAAAATAGACAGTATGTGCTTTATTTGTTGAGCTGAGGAGATATGCTTTGTGCTGCTGCTTTACTTATTTATTTTTCAGTATTACGGAAAGCCTGTATTATATATGGAATTTAACAGTGATAAAGTTGTCTAGTTGTCTGCATTCTTTATGCTGGGGGACTTTGTTGGTTTGGGGGATTTCTTTTTGTAAGTTGATGGGGGTTTTGTGTGAGATTTGGGTTTTCTTATTTTTCCTTTCATAGCAGTTTATATAAATCAGTTCACAAGTAAGCTGCTGGAGAAGATGCCCCACTTGGCTACCCCAGGAGGAAGTTAATTGTGTCCACACAAAATTTAACTTGAAGAATAAATGCCTTGTGTTTGTAGGGCACCCATTTGTGGGCACTAAATTATCCCTACTCTGAAATCAGATCACTGGACTGATAACCAATGCTGAATGAAAAGGAAAATATTTCTCTTTTCAGTAATTTCTGGCCACAGAGATGACTCCAGCTTGTACATCTGCTCAGGTCAAGTGGTGCCCTCCAGCTTGTCCCCTCAGTGGCTGTGATGATCAACCACATGGTGATGAGACTCATTTTGATTTATCTTTCCTAGATCATTTTATCTTGAACAGTGTGTCTGGGACATGGGTTCTTCTAGCTCCATGCCTGCAGTTGAGGAGGAGGGTGATTTGGTGAGTCAGCCACTTTCTGCCCAGTGTTTTTACAGATAGGTTTCAGATTTATCAAATGCCCTTTTTTTCCCATGTACTTTTAAAGGCCTTATTGTGTGAATTAGGGAAATCACTGGGTACTGGAATGAGAAATGAGCTGAAAGAAAAATTGATCAGTAATTAGGAAGGTTAATCCACTCATGGCAGAGTCTGAGATTTATCCTGATGTACTGCTATTCAGTGTAGATATAAGTAAAGCAAGTTGGGAAAAAATCTCAGAAGTAAGTCCTAGTTACCATGACACGGATTGGGATCATTAGGCTTTTCCACAGGAATAGATATTTATCAGAAAAGTTATATTTGTTATATAAATTCTCTAGTTTTACTTCATACTCATTTTTGAGCTATGGAGTATCTGCTGTCTGAGTTGTATTCGCATCTTCCCGACCATAACCCCATGAAAACCCATCATAAAGAGCTAAAAAAAGGAGGGAGAGAATATCAAAGACATCCACCTTCCCTTTGCCTTGCTGAGGAACTATCTCCATTGGCCCATAAACACAGCTGTGGGGAAAGCTGTAAAAATGGGAAGGACTTCATGATTGCAGATTTTCCAGGCAGCTGCTATTTGTGAAAATTAAAAGCCATGAGAGAGCTGTTTTCTTATGGAGAAGTCTCCATAAATCGACACAAGGGACTCCTCTCCCTAAGTGAACTGAAGACAAACCATTCTAGAAGTGATAAACTGACTGAATTGTTTCTGTACATTGGGAGTGGGAAACAAAAGGTTGTAGGGGGGAGGAGAAGTGTTCTAAAAGTTTTATTCTGATTCTTATTATTCTTTCTTTTAGTACTGTTAATAAAGCTTTCTTTATACCCTTTTAAAGTTTTGAGCCTACTTAACCTTTCTCTTAATCCTATCTCACTGCAGAAAATATGTAAGTATATTATAGTGAGTGCACTAGCATTTAGCCAGCATTAGACCCACCACATTAATTAGTGCATTAGCCAGGAAATCTCAAATTGGTGAACCAAAACCACTACACAAGCAATCAAAAGGAAAAGGTTTCCAAGGTTTAAAATAAAGAAATAAATACATAAATCAGTCCTTGAGTGTAACGGCAAGCTAAATACTACTCATTACTTATAAGTCACAATCAGTGCTTCTAAATGCCACCTCAAGACTGAGTCAAGAGCTGGAAGATGAAGAAAGGTCTCAAGAAATTCCCTCAATAACCAGTTCAAAAGACTTTTGTTTGCAGGACATGTATTCATTTTGCACAGTAGATAAGCTGATTTGATTTGTATCGAAGCATGGTGTTAATACAGCATAAGACAAATATGAATTCTTAATACAGCATAAGACAAATATGAGAAAAGGGAGAGAAGCTCACAGCACTTGAAGTGCTAGAGGGATCTTTCAGGTGATGTCTTCTTTTTAAAACTTAAGTAAAAGAAAAAACTTAGATTGGTCTTGACTCCTTCTTCACATCATCCTCACCCACTGCTGGTGTTTGTGGTGTAGGAACTGATTCAGCTCAGGTGGGCCCTGTGCAGGTGTGGAAGAAAAGCACTGCTTTGATTTCAGTCTCTGTCCATAACTTAGGAGCAGGCAAGGAATGCCTTCAGGTACATTGGCAGCTTCTCCAAAACTCAGTGCTTAGGGCAAAGTGATGTGATGCCTAATTTCCTCTTACTAGGCAGTGAAAGTAGGTGAAGGCAGAAGAAATTACTGTTTTTGAAGCAAACATCATACATAAACCAGTGAAACCTGGAGAATTTAGTTGGGATGAATATATTAATACAAGTGCACAGAGCTGTGGTTTGTTGTTTTGTATCTGCCAGAAAGTTTCTTAACCCTTTTGGGGCAGAGGAAGTAAAAAGCATTTTAGAAATTATGAAACTTAGTCTTTGCAAGCAAAATATTTCCCCAGGACCTGCTCCTCCTTGGTGAAATGGATGCTGTGTTCTGGAACACAGGTTTGTAGAACTTAGAAAGTTTCAAAATAAGTCCTTCAGCCTAGGAAAAGCAGCATTTCAGACCCACTTGGCTTTGGGCATCTTGCTGCAAGTTCCCTGTGAGAGGAAAGGGTGCTGTGCTAAATCCTCTGGGAAGTCTTCACCTCTCTGCTGAGACTTGGTTTTACTTGCCACTAACTGACTTTCATCATGGAGAGGTAATTGCAGGTAATTTATATGAAATTCTGCATAGCTGAATAATAATGAACCTGGCTACTCTATCAAAAGGACAGTAATGGACATTCTATGTTGCAGTATATTGTAGGAAACAGTGGACAAAGCTGGAACTGCAGTGTACTGTCACTGACAGAACTGGTTTATAACAGTAGCTGGGTCTAACTGAAAACTGGATTTTTCTTTGACTGCTCCCTTTCAATGAACATTATATGCTTTCTTTATAGAAATGTGCTAGCGTACCGTAAAGCTGAATGCAGTAATGACTGGAACAATTATGACATATATAGTTTGCCTGATAATAACTCATGGTGAAGAGACACAGAAGGCATCATTGGCTTAAAAAATTGGCATTATGAGATTGTAAATCACTCACTTGCAGACAGTGTAGTCCAACAGAAAATACATTTGAGAAACCTGGCCTGCCTTTTTGACTCTGCCCATTACTTGCTGGTTATCTGTCTCATTTCTGCTTCCTTATCTGAAATAAGCCCCCAGCCTCAGCCTGCTGCAGAGTGGCTGGATGCTTATATTGCAGAGTATTTGGGGCATATTAGAGATCAGATGGCCTCATCTTCATGGGGTGGAAGTTTGATGAGTCTAGGGAGGGAAAAAAACCAGCCCCTGATGTGTTCCAGTTTAGGGCCATTGTCAGCTTGTGGTGCTGACACTGCCTTGAGCTGGCCAGCTAGCAATCTTCCTAGGAGCAATGGGTCTCCTCATCTCCATATTTCAAAAGTGGCAGGCAAAGTAAGGAATGCACAAATTGTGAGCTGTTTGTAGCCTAACTACACCAGTTAATAGGACTGTTGATAAAGTAATTCATATTCTCAGATGTTTCAGGCAACTTCAGGGTGCTGCAATTAAGGGTCAGATCAGACTTCAGAGGTTGTGTTAGTAGCTCATGCGTGTGTAACTGAGCTAGAATCTCCTGCATCTTTTATCATGACATTTCTTTAAATTTCAAATAAATTTACTCTTTGATTTCATCTCAGCTTGTGTGCAAGGCTGTCCTTGAAATAACTGTTAGCCAGTGATTCTGGGTTCTGCACCAATTGCCTGCAGCAAAGATTGCCTGATGGCTGTCACCTGGAGTTAGTAGCACACCATGAGCAAAGAGGTACATTTTGTAGGTCTGTTTTACAAAAGCTAGGGAAATGACAGGAACCCCCAAGAAATCTAACTGAGAAAAGGAGAATGAAAACAAAAAGTAAAACTTCTGGGGCAACCTTTATCTACTGACCGTATTGATAGGATTGTATCAGAAATTACAGCAGTTCTCTTCTCTCCATTACATTTATGACTGTGTCACCATTTAGGCAGTTAACCCATATTTTTTGGACTTCCTAGAAAAATTCACACTGAGGTGAGACTTACTGCACATGTTCTAAACCGTGGTGTAGCAGGACTCTTATTAAAACTGAAAAAAAATTTCTATTAATCTTTTCTAAAGTTTTTAGAGAAGAATGAAGATTTTTATGGGTTGTGTGTTGTCATGCCTGCTGTCAGCTAAAAGCAGCTGAGTTATCCATTGCAGACTCACCTTTGCTCACTAGTTCAGCACCACTGCTTACCTACGTGCCTGCTGTGAGCTGTGCATCAGAGCATCTCTATAGCAGTGCGCCGTACTGCAGTGTTTGTGAAAAGAAATTATTTAAATCACAGTGTATTTTTTGGGACAAAATCTGATTGATCTCACCACCTCCTGTAAGTGGAATGATGTTAATTTTCTACTGTCTGTAAGAACCTCATTTATGCCCTATGTTACAGGTAGGCAGGCAGCTGCAGTAAAAGCCTGATGCAGAGCTCCTGGGGGTGTTCAGCAGCTGTGCTGGCTGTCATGACCTCGGTGCTGGGCCCAGGACTTGGTCACTTACTGGAAGTGGGGCATTTTGGGGAAGACAGTTTAAGCGTGCTGGGGAAGAGGTTTAAGTGTGCAGGTATTTGTCATCCTGGCCTCAGGATAACCTGATAGAAAGCATGGCAAAGTAAAATTCTTAAGAAAGAAAGTATTTGTTAAGCCAGCCTTCATGTCAATAGTTTGTAAAGATTTGACTCTGTAGTGCTCAAAGCATATGGAGAGTGGAGGGAAAAAAAAATTAACAATTCAGCATACATTTACAGATAAGTCCTTTGGAAGATTCTGGATTGCAACAAGTAAGAATAGCAAAATTAAAAGCAGCAGATTAATATGTTGGGCCAAGCATGTACTGATGGCTGTGGATGGAGGTGATAATGATGCTTTATTTTGGTCATTCAAACCATTGGCAGCAAAATCCAGAGCTGTGCAACACTTGGCATTTCTGTTTTGTAGAAAAATAATATATTTCAGCATTTTTCCTTCCTAAATTGTATCAATTAGTTAAAATATTTTAAAACCTAATTTGGGAAAAAATGAAAGTGTTGACTTCTTTGGCTGCGCTTATGGCTAAAATTGAGCTCCTTCAGCTAAGCTGCCAGCTCTGCTAGCAGCAGTCTAGGTGAACTCTGTCACTGCTTGTTGCCTGATTCCATCTCCCATGACACAGAGTGATGGCTAGGCAAGGGAAGAGGTACTGTGGTAAGTTTTTGATCAGCTCTAGCAGTTGATCCTGTGTATG
The DNA here is from genome assembly GCA_013400635.1 of Hypocryptadius cinnamomeus. Classification (NCBI taxonomy): domain Eukaryota; kingdom Metazoa; phylum Chordata; class Aves; order Passeriformes; family Zosteropidae; genus Hypocryptadius; species Hypocryptadius cinnamomeus. The sequence goes on from VYZP01044261.1 coordinate 21,190, forward strand.
GGATAGGAGGACGTGGCAGTTCCATTCTGCAGCTTGTAAAAAGCAGCAGTTCACAGTTGAATTCAAAGCAGAATTTCTTCCTGCCATCCCACCCAGCAATTTTATTTGATCCAAACTATTTGAAACAAGATAATTTGGTCTCCCATAAATACACATTATTAAATGACATTGCATGCCTGTCGCAGGAGGGACGTTTGCGCCGGTGGCCCTTGCGGCCCGATGTCCTTTCGCTTTCGGCACGCGCGACAGGAGTGGCCGCGCCGTGCTGGCGCCGCCGGCAGGCAGGATCGCGGTTCGGCCACTGGCTGGGATCACGGACCGCCAAGAGCGGACGACAGATGCGGACCCACGTCTAAGAACCGGAGTAAAGGAAAAAGGAAGGACTCTTTGCTTCCTTCTCTGCGCAGGAGTGGCGCCGGGACAGTGCCGCGCAGGTGTTATTCCTTCCCGCGGCGGGAGTGGCACCGAAGCTGCGATGCCGCATGGAAGCGGCGCAGGTGCTGCAGCGCCGCGCAGGTGTTATTCCTTCCCGCGGCGGGAGTGGCACCGAAGCTGGACGCAGCTTCCCGAGTGCGAGCGGGGCGCGGAAGCCGCGCGGCTCGAAGAGGGAGCAGCGGCAAAGAGCAGGAAACAAAGAAAAAACAGCGGCTTTTATGGAGGGGAGGTGGATTCCCAGCAGGACACCGTCTTACGAATCCAGAGCTAGATAGGAGGGGTCTGGGTGGACAAATGTAAACATAATACCGATAAAAAATGGAATGAGAAATGTACATGAAATAAATAGGGCAGGAGGTCTTTCTCCTTTTTAATGCCTTTATTAAAAAAAATCAGCTCAGGCTGGGGAGAACCGACGGGGTACCACAAACGCCGCTGGTGCTGCTCCCCAGGAAGTAGCACGGAGGAGGAGGAATGATGCAGCTGTGTCCGCTGGTATGCAGGCAGAGCCGGGAATTCTGTCCTCATGGGAGCAGTAGTAGATTCCTGTTTTTCAATTTTATTTTCAAGGTACTCCTTTCAGGCAGTACCCTTTCAGGTTAGGGTGAGAGGTAAAAAGGACTTCAGCAGATACTGGACTCAGTTCCTGATATGTAGACATCACTCAGCTCTCTTAATTCCATGTTGGCTCATTGTTTTAGAGGTTTTTGGCTGGATTTGGGTAGATTCTTGTCCATTAGCATCCTGGGTGCATTCTAATCTTCATACCAGGTTGGATGTCACCTCCCCCGTCTCAGGTGGCAGTCCAGGGAGCGGCAGGCAGTGGAGGGGGATACCCAATGTAAAGGGATTTTTAACCATTAACAACAGGTAATTAAAAGAAAAACTATTAACAATAGGTGGTTACAACATGAAATTATTAACAACTAACAGTTAAAACTCTAATTTAGCAGGAATTGGTTTAACTTGTTTAATTCTGCAAAAACATGGACAGCTTTTCCACTCATAACAGTACATACCAATGAGAGAAGGAAAATACCATAACTGACAACGAATCTTCTGGATAAATGGGTGTAGCAAGTTATGACAGGCTGCAGGGGCAGGATTTTGGAGGACAGACAGGGAAGAATCTGGAATTATCACAACTGCCATGGGGAAAAGGCGGGAAGACAGGTGGTAAACAACCCTAGAGAGAGACCAAACATATAATCTTCAAACCCCCACTCCACAATTAAAATCAGTATTTTCCTAAAGCTGTATTTTTCATGTGGAAATGGATTTTGATGCCTTTTGGGGACTACCTACAAACAGAGGCCAGACAAAATTAAAGGACTAAAAAGTGGTTATATTTATTGAAAGGTCTTCAGGTATATTTAGAGCAGACAAAGACCTTCCAGGGGCTACACTCAAAAATGGATGATGGAACATGAGTTCTCACACTTTTATAAGTTTGGTCCATTTGCATATTGGGGGTTAATCTTCCAATTACAGCCTCAGGTAATGAAGTAATTTACCCCAAGTTTGCTCTCCCCAACTCACTTTTGTTTACACTTCTTGGGGCCTGAGACAGAGAGGTGTCCTTGATTCCCAGGCCTAGAGAGGAATTGATTTTTCTGACCAAAGTGGGAAAGCAGTAGCTAGCACTGTATGTGGAGTTTAGAACTATACACTAAAGAATTACAGGATTACAAACATATGAAAAATAGAAAAGCTAAAATCTGAAGGCATCCATTTGGTAGTTGCAAAACCATGAAATAATCGTCTCTTGGTAGAGGCTTGCTATCCTGCTGCCTTCTTCTCCTGTGTGTTAATTCTCCAAATGTTATAGTCTTACCTCCAAATGTTTAAAGATAATTTAATTAGCAGCAAGGGCTTCTCCTATCTAGAAAAATCCCATGCAGTTTTATTAAGTTGGAAAATGGGAAAGGATAAAGATCAAGACTATAATTTTTAATTCAGTATCACACTCTCCAGTGTCTCATTATCCTCCTTGTAAATGATTCATAGCCAATAATTGTCTGTGAAGAACAAATGACTCCCCTGTTCCCAAATCTCCCACACTTATCCTTGAGATACCTTTGTTTTGGATTAAGACTTTCCCCTACCAAGTCTGCACAAATGTCTCTTTCTCCTTGGCTGTTACGAGGCAGAAGAGATGAAGCAGCTGAGAATGTTACCTCTGCTCCTTTTCTCAGGCTGGGGGAAAACCCTCAGGCAGGGTTTGCACTCAGCAAAGTCCTTGAGAAGCCACCAAGATCAATGAAGGAGCAGATGCTAAAGAACTGTGACCATCAGGGCTGGTCTTCTGTTGTAACACTAGTGAAAATCAAATGGCAAGGTGAGCTCTTGAACTCAGCCAGGAAAGACATGCTGTGCTTGGCATTTCTCTCCCATGCAGGATGATGGAGGAAAACATCCCACTGTGCACTTGACATCTTGAAAAAGGCTTTTTTTGGAGCATGAAGGATCTTTCTTCTGTTTCTTCTGGTCCTCTCCTGGCCCATGGATGCCTAAAATAAATCCTGCTCCTTAATCCTTCAGTCATTATGAGGTAAATTTGCTGTATCCTGGCTCAGCAAGAGTTGATGAAGATTTGTAGTGCAAGAACAGATAGGAACCCTTCCCTAAATCCAACTAGAAGACTTAATGAAGAGCCTTTTAGTCTGTGCCAAGGCTGTTTCTGTCCTGCTTGTTACAAATCACTGTGGACACGAGCTGCTGCTGCCTGTTGCTCACCTGACACAGCTTTTCTGGCAGGTGGATGCTTAAAGGAGAGTGATGTGAGTATGTCTCCAGTTGCTTCAGCAAGACACTGTAGGAATCTGGTGGCATGAGAAGCTGTCTGCTCTTAAAATTGTTTTGGAAAGTGTCAGCTGTAGCCACTCTGCAGTGCTACTCTGCTACCTTACTCTGCTACCTCAGTCAGTGCTTTTTTGGTCCCCTCACATGCTCCGACCCTCTGAGATGGGTTTGCTGCATGATGAATTGCACATCATAAATATTTCTCTCAGTTTGTCATCTCACTGAAAACTTTATTTCGTGCTGTCTTTTCCAGTTCCTCCTCATCCTAACACTAATTTCATCCAACTTTTAGTCTCTCCTCCTGAGATATTGTTTCGTTGCTTGTTCAGGGATCCTGATTTTTACCCTACAGTTTTATCATACACACACAGACACACACACACACACACACACACGCATATACGTATTATGTGTTATATTTTCTGTATATTTCTTTGGAGTTACACTGTTCTGTGCTTTGAGTGTGATGGTCTAACACAGTGACCAAGGGCACTGCTGAGCCAGAGTGGACTCATATGCCCCTGGGAGAGAAAGAGGTGCTGCATGGGCTCCCATTCCTCTTCCTTTGGAGTGCCATGGCTGTGGAGATGCTTTGGATGCCCTGCTCTTCCCACCTGTGAGTGCTGAAATTCACTGTTCAGGTTGGCCTTCAGAGCTCTTACTTACAGTCTCCTTTGTTGCTGTGCAAATTTGAGGTTGCAGCTGAAGAGCAGCACAGGAAAAGTGACAAATGTATTTTCTAGGGGTGACAGGAACCAAGATGTCCATAAAAATCTTTAAGAACTCCTGCAGGTCTCCTGGAGTAGGAAGGCAAATTACTGCCTCAGACAAATGTCTAGACTGCTTAATAACTCTGTTGAACAGGTAGGTCTGAACGGATGGTGCTATCTTAGGTATACAGTGAAGTTTTCCCTTCTTAAAAGCATTGCTATTCTGTTAAACTATCGGAGTCTCCTTCTCCTGTTGCTCAAGACCATGTCTTGTTCTTTTCTTATTGGAAGTTGCAATGAACTTATGTTTTCCTTATAGGTAGGAAACATACTCAAATTATCTTAAATTAGACTTTTCTTACTAGAGGGAAAAAAGGGGGTTGTATAAAGGGTCTGTGTGCAGAGGCAGACCAGAAATGGATTGGCTTCATCTTTGCTGCAACTTGCAAATTAACACTCTGGCATGGGTCCCAATCCCTTAGTATCACGTTCCTGTGTATTGGTTACAAGGATTCTCAGGAAAGGTGTATGTGAATTAATAAGATTTCCACTGAAAGTTTTCATCTCCAAGTAAGAGTCCCATTTAAAATTAATCTGAGTTTCCAAATGGATATATGGTTGCTCAGTGTGTGACCTGGAGTCTGTTGTATGCAGTATAGGTCACCCATACAGGGTTAACTCATTCCCTCAGGCCAATGAATGAAAAAATTTCAATTACAACTCTGTTTCTTTCCAGAAGGAATCATAAATGTATTTTAAGTTGATCTGCGCTGCTCATGCTTAGCATACTGAATTGCTCCTCAATTGATTAGTTTATTTTACTTGGAGATCTTCAAAGAATTTTATCAGTGGCCATGGGGAAATACATTGTAGTCAAAGTTTCACCTGGAAGCTTTAAGTGATAGAATAAAGTTGTAGAAGAGAAATTCATGCACTTAAGTGCATCTCCCATGAACTAATGTTATCCATGAGTGCACACCTGACTTCATGGAACCAGGAAACTGCTGTCATAAGAAAACTGCTTTGCTGACTCAACAGGTTGTTGGACACCAAACCAAATAATCTTCAGGATGATCCATGAATTGTCTTGGCTATTTGTAATGCTCTAATTATTGTGAGTCTAGACCTGGATCCCCTATTCCCCTGGACAACATTGCCTGGTGACTGATAGCTCATCAGTATTGCTCGTTTAGCTCTGTTAACATGCCACTGAGAATGTGCAGTGAAGAGGTCCAGGAGCAGAATGACCTCAATTAACAGATGAAAGGTGTAACAGTGCTAAGGCCTTCCTGGGTTTGCAACTGAAATAATCTTAAAAGCAAAAATTTGCATCCTATAATTACTGACCAAAACCATAATTCCATAATTAGTGACGCAGCTCACTCTTCAAGATGATTTGTGCCAGCTCCCTGTCTCTGAGCGCTCATTCAGGTCACTTCCTGCACTGGCTTTGGTGTTCCAGGAGCTCCTGCAGCATCTCCCTGCAGCTGCAGGACCCTCATTTCAAAAGCACCTCAGAAAAAGTGGCGTGGCAGTAGCCTGAGGCTTTACACTCACTGAATCACCTTTTGTTCCTGATAGGTGTGTGGTTTCTAGTTTCAAATTTATTGCATGCATTGCAAAATTAATTCATTTTTAAACAGAAGTGCAAGCTTTGCTAGGCAACAGCAAAAAGCTGCTGCAAATGGACTAATTAGAGATTATTGAGAATTTTTGATATAGGTTTTTCATGTCAATATTTCTGTTTTAATTATAACACGATTGTGATTATAAATTTATCACATTTGTCAGACATGGTGACTTTTAATTGTGCCTCATAAAATAGCATTTTGGTTTATTAAAAGAGGTGGCCTGAAAAGTAGTTGTAATTTCTAGACTTTTGGAACTAGATAATATATTAATAGCAACATTCTAACCATGAATTCTTTAAATATATAAGTGGACACAACATAAAGAACACGTGTTGCCACGTATCACAGTACAAGCTGGCTTGTACTAGGCAAATTAACCAGCCCCTGGGTTGACTAGCAGGGGCTTTGCCCAAATCACATCTTTCCTAAGGCTGCAGGCGTATCACTGGTACAAGATTTGGGGGGCATAAAGATCAGACCAATAGATCCGGACCGGGCTTTTCAAATGCCCTTTATAAAGAAGAGCTGGAGAATAAATGTGCTCTGTTGCCACATGAACATTGGGTGAGTGATCTCTGTCTCCAGCACACTCCCCCACGCACTCATATGTGGTGACCCACGACGTGATCCAACTCAGCTATATTCTGCACACAGAGCAAGGGAAACAAATGGCGTAATAGCCGGGACTTCAGTGTTATAGCTGGGAATACGGTGTCATAACCAGGATAAACAGTGTAGAGCCGGGAATTTGGTATTAGAACTCGGAATTTGGTGTCAGAACTGTGTAATAGCTGGGAATACAGTGTCAGAACCAGGACAAACGGTGTAGAGCTGGGAATTCAGTGTCAGAACTAGCTGGGACTTCAGTGTAATAGCTGGAAATTCGGTGCCAGAACTGGGACTTCAGTGTTAGAACCAGAATACACAGCATCAGAGACGGAAACGCTGGGTAAATAGTGGTATTGCAGTGGAACTACCACAAGCAGTGGAAAACTGCAGCGAAATTCCCCTCGGCTGAAAGCAGAGAGTGCTGTGTAGTTTCCAACCCTGTTTTTGTTGGTTGGAATCACCATCAGGACTATGGGGGCCTGGACTTCAACACCAGAAGACCCCATTCTTAAGGTATGGACTTTCTTTCTTTAAAAAAGAGGGATTAAGTACAATGAGCGAGTTCTGCAAGCCCTGCTCACGTGGTGCGAGAGCCATGAACTTGATGTGTCCAAAGGAACATCATTAGACATATGGATTTGGGAGCAGGCTGGACAATGTATACTTGCAGCAGCCTCCACTGGCGATGACACAGCCACTGCTGTTATAAAGCCATGGAGAATCATCCTGGATTTGTTAAAACAGTTAAATTATGGGAGCAAAAAAGGATGGGTGGAGCAGTCACAGAGGGCCGTCAAACCTCCGTGCAGAGCTGAGAAGCCGCCCCGGGCAGGGATCATATGCCGACTGGGCATTCTCCTGTCGTGCGGAGCCCCAGGGCCAGCCCACACTAGGACACGCTGCTGGCACGGCGTTCCCCCGCAGGGCAAGGGGACGAGGAAACACTGCATTGCGAAGCCACACTGGGCGGCAGCACTGCAGCTTCACTGTGCCCCCCCAGAGCGTGGGTGCTGGCCGGCCCCAGCCACTACAAAATGCCCCCTACTGAAGTGGAACTGTGGCTGACCGCTGCAGAGCAATTGTGGGGAACAGTGCAGCACCAGAGGGTGGCGGAGTCCCGGCAAACAGAGACAATCTGAGGGCTGCCCATGCCACAGCTGCCAACAATGCCCAGAGAGATGGCGGAATAGATGACACAATCCAGCCATGTGGAGTCATGGCGACCACCATGGCTCCAGCCATCTGTGCAGCTCTGGCAGTGCCGAGATGCTCCGTGCCCACTCCAGACTGCTGTGCCGAGCTGAGTCACCACCAGCCGCCACAAGCTACCGTATCACCAGTCCAAGTGGGCACACCATTCCGCCCTGCTCTGGAGGACCGAGCCACGTGTCGGCCACTCCAACCCCTCCCTGCACCGCCAAGCTAGGCAAGAATCCTGTGGCCATGGCGCCATGCCATGTGGTCGCTGGGACCGCCCCGCCACCATCTTTGCCAGAGCTGCCCGCACCTGCCATCACTATGGAAACACCAGGACCACCTCCTCCTGAGGCCGGGTGGCCCAGCCCCAATGACACACCCCCAGTTTTGTGGAGCTTAGCCATGCCTCCATTGGGGGACGTACCTACACCACCAATCCAGCGTACATCAGGGGGCAGAGCCCTGCCCCCAGTCCAGCCTCCATGGAACACAGCTATATTTTTGCACTAGATATTAATAAAAGCTTGTTTTTAAAATATAAATGCAGAAAACCTCTCCCAACCAAGTTCATGGCCCTGATCAAGCTGTGAACCTGGCTGGTAAAGAAAAATATATTAGTTAACCTAGATGACTCTATGCAAACTTTGCAAAAGCTAAACCCTTTTTCCTTTGAGATAAATAAGAAATTCTCATCTGGAAGAGGTTCCTTCAGGTCCTCATAGTGAAAAAAAAAACCCTCAGCAACCCCCTAAGTAATAATACCTTATTAATGCTATTCAAAATCAATGTTTTATTCCTATTTTTAGTTATTAATACAAATAAAAGGGGAAAAAAAGGTTGGGGTGAATGTACACCCTCCTTTAAGTCTAAGGTAATATAATGTTCTCATATCTTTCAATCAATCATATAACAATACAAAAATCCTATGATGTTCAGCTACCCAAACCCAAGGTAAATACATTTCAGTGGACAATGGGACATGTTAGATATAGTAAATCAAGGCAACCCTGATGAAGGGGAGAAATGATGCATCTGACTCCATTGATATCAGAAGACTAATTAATTATTTTATTATACTATATTATATTAAAGAGATACATGCTATACTACATCTAAACTGAATCTGCACAAGCACTCAACTCCACTGAACTGCACATAATCTCGTGACTGTCAGCCGACAGTCCCCACACACACACACACGTGGATTCAATTGGTCAATGAATCAAAACACTCACACCAGAATGCAATTACCAAACCCCTTCAGATAAACAGTCTTCTATAATGCATTCCACTTGTGCACAACAAGAGGAGCAGCAACTGAGCTAAGAATTGTTTTTTCTTTCTCTGAGGTTCCTCGTTGCAATTCCCAGAAAATCCTTGGGAAGTTGTGCCTTGCTTTTCTCTGTGAAGAGAAGTGCGGCCACAGTTAGATGCCTACTAGATGTGTCTGGTTTACACTAGGTCGTGCTCGCAACCACAGACAGCATCTGCATGGTAACTCCTCAACAGTCATCACAGAGAACAAATGATGACCTACCTCATGGAAATCTGGGACTCTTGAAGTGACAGTTCATATAAAGATTTGTTTACAAATTAGTTTTCCTGTTTGCAAACTGTTTTTCTGTGTACAAATTGTCTTTTTTCTAGTAGTTGAGTTTTTTCTTTAACAGTTTAAAAAGTTAAGTAGTTTCTTGGTTTTTAGTGATAAGTTGTAGCTTGTAACCTCTGAGCATCAAGCCTGTGACATGTTAGCCTAAGTTCTTGCCTAACAGATCCTGGACGTGAATGCTGCAGCTCCAGTGATACATAGTGTCATGCAAATTAAACCCTTGCTGCCCTTCTGTCACCCTGTTTGCAAAGGGCCCTTGCAAATGGGTGACAGAGAGCAGGTTGCAATTTTTATAAAGACACAATGGTGAGATGTTGCCACATAACACAGTACAAGCTGGCTTGTACTAGGCAAATTAACCAGCCCCTGGGTTGACTGACAGGGGCTTTGCCCAATCATGTCTTTCCTAAGGCTGCAGGTGTTTCGCTGGTCCAAGACTAGGCGGGGCATAAAGATCAGACCAATAAACTATCCAGACCGGGCTTTTCAGATGCCCTTTATAAGGAAGAGCTGGAGAATAAATGCCCTGTGTTGCCGCATGAACATCGGGTGAGTGGTCTCTTTGTCTCCACCCACTCCCCCACGCACTAAGAAACACGGGCATGAAAAGAATCACCTTTAATGTTATGAAGTCAAGCACCTAAAAATCTGGAAAATGGTACAACTAAACAATTTCTGTAAACTACATTTTCCCTTTTTTAAGGCAGATGGAAAGGAACAGGTAAATAGGAGGGAACTAGGACAGTGCTTAAGGTTGTAGTTTACAACTGCCAAATAACACATGGTTTATTTGGTGTATAGAGCATTGACCTGTTACTGGACAAAAGAATGACATGTGTCAAGTAATTTAATTTTGAAAAAGGGTGTTTGCTATTATGAACAAGTTCATAAGTTAATACAATTGGAGTTGTTAATGTTAATCTGAAGTTGTAATAAGTTAATTGTGTTAATTAAATTATTGTTAAAATGTTAAACCTTTAAGTTACCACCACTGTTAATCCCCTTACCTTACTGATACCCTTGTTATACCTGTCGGGTATTGCCTCCGCTGCTCCCCAAAATGGTGCCGGGAAACATCCCTGGGAAATATGCAAATTAAGAGGCACTCAAGAAAATCCAACAAAAGATCTTAAAAACTACGAACTAACCCAAAATTAAAAGAACTAAGCAAAGTGTCCTACTAGCAAGAAGTCGTACTCCACCAGTAAAGTTTCAAATGTAACCTAAATAGAACTGAGTCAGAATGAGGACCCTAGATGACGAGCCAGACAGTGTCTTCCTAGGCACGCCGTGAGAAGCCCCAGTTCTGCTGTGAAGCAAAACTGCCCATCTCCTCCTCTGCATCGCCAAAGGGAGCAGCGGCGGTGTGCGCGACCCCTCGGGCCCCCACCCAGAGCTGATCACTTAATAAAGGCATCCAAAAGGAGCAAGTCTCCTTGCCTCATTTTCCTCATTTGCCTTGTTCCTTGCAGAATGTGGGAAGGTGCAGGACAAGGCAGATGTGCCCTCAGCTAGCTGGATTCTGCACAAGAAAATGGGCTCTTTGCCTGGCCTTCTCTGGTGAGCTCCTCAACAATGGTGAGATCAGTGACTTGACCCAAAATTTCTCATAAGCTTTTTGCTAAACAACTTTCACTTTCTGGATGCTTGTAACCGTGGCACAAACCAGGGCCATGATTGCTTTAAAAATACTGAGTATCTAATGAGCGATTAGAACTTTGGGGAGAGAATGATTGTAGGGGCCTCAGATTATTCCCATTCTTGAGACTGCTGTCATGAAGGTACAGTAAATTTGAGGAGCAATTGGAAAAGAAAGCTCAAGTGCAGTGGGCATGGAATATATTTTTCCAGTCTAGGAACAGCTGCAGTACTTAAGATAATGCTGCCTTTTCCCTCATTTTCTTATCAGCTTCTTATTTTCCATATGCTGAAAGATGTGTCTTCTCATCCTTGTGGAATTGATCATGCAGTGATCTTTTCTGCTTCATTGCAAAGTCAGCTAAGTCAGATTAAACAGCCTTTATGTTAAAGAGCCACAAATTAACTCATATGACTTTGTACTGAAGCTGGTGAAGAGCAGTTGTGTAAAAGAGTACTTTTTTGCAAAAATTATTTTGGATGGTTATCTTCAATTCTACTGTGAAAAGCACACAGAAGAAACTAAGACTTCCACAGCAGGATTTAACATGTACAGAATTAGTAAGAAAAACAAACAAAATTTACTAGATTCCTCATTAGTTGAATCCAGTTTAATCTCTGTAAAGGATGTCAAGGATGAAGTAGACTCAGATGAGACTCAGGGTGGCCCAGTTCTGTCGATCAAGACTGTACCATAAATCACATGTGTTAGGGGACTGAACTGGTGTTGTGTTTGTAATCTCAGTCCTGGTCTTTCATAAAGGGTTTAGGTTGCACCTTTACAATATTTTTAAACAGCTAATAACCTGCATCATGAACGTGCTACTTTTTATGAAAGCAACATTAAAATTTCAGCTGTTCAGTCTTCAAGAAGTGTCGTCTGTCCCTTACTTCCTTGGTTAACACAGTCTGCAAATGTGTCTGGTACCAAGGAGGGGTATTATTCTAGGCTTGGGTGTATCCAGGGCTGGAAAATTGTTACGACTCTGTTCCATGTGGAGCTCTGAGGTGAAAGCCTCTTCCAGTGAAAGCACTGTGATCTCTTGACAGGTACATTTCAAAATCTCTCTTATTGCTTAAGCTGGGCAAACCAGTGGGGTTCACAAACATCCATAAAAGCAGTCAGGCAGCAGTCAGTCTCTTGTTAGCAAATTTGCCAGGAGGATCAAAGCTTAAACCCGTACAAGCATGTGGCCACATTTCTCTTCACAGTGAGACAGAGTAGAAATTTTCCAGAGTAGAAATCCATTTTGATTTAGGTGAAATGTACATCTTTGAGTTAAGTCTGTAGCTTGCTGTTTAGTCTGAGTGCCTGTTCTTGCAGAAGGCCTGTGCTCGGAGGGACTGCTCCAGCCGAAGGACAGAGATAAAGGGGGAGGGGGGAGGGCAGACAGAGCAGAGCAGCCCGACCCAGGAGCTCTTTCTGATAAAGAAGAATTAGTGGCAAGTGTCACACAAAATCAGTGGAATATGTATGAACCTATTGTGAAATTGCATGCATATGTATTTGAGAGGGGGATAAAAAGAGGTCTCGAGTTCCCAAAAGTACGCATGTCATTTTGGGGAATGATTCCCACATGCGTCCAGCGCTGTAATAAACACGGTGGCTTTACAACTTTCACAAAGTTGTGGAGTTTGTTTTCTTTTCTGCAATTCAACAGAGAAAAGCAAGGCGCAACTTCCCAAGGATATTTTCTGGGAATCGCAGCGAGGAACGTCAGAGAAAGAAAAAACAATTCTTATCTCATTCACTGCTCCTGTGTTTGTGCAAAAGTAGAATGCAATATGGAGATTGTTTACCCAAAGGGATGGTGTTTTGTTTCCTTGGCCTATCAGGGCCAAGCACTGTGTGCAGACTGTTGGTCAGCAGACAGTCACAAGATTTTGTTCAGTGAGTTGAGTGCTTGTGCAGTTTCAGTTTAGATGCAATGTAATATAGTACAGAATAATATAATATAATAAAGTAATTAATTAGCCTTCTGGTTTCAATGGTGTTCTCCTCATCATTTCTCCCTGCCATGGGGGTTGCGTTGAATCCTATACAGGCATTCCTTGCTTCTGCAGAGCACTGGTGTCTAGACTGGGTTTGAACTGTGTAGAATTTTTGCAATACTGCTGGAAACTGTGCACATAAAGGGAGATATTAATTCTGGTATTCTCTGTTTCAAACTGCTTTTACTTACATTGCACCACAGGAAAGAGACCCCTATGCAAGAATCATTCAAATTCATTGAAAAACATATCGAAGCACATTCCTGTTACAGTGAAAAATCAACACACACATTTCACATTTTTGTTGGAAAGCACTGTCCACAATGAGTACAACATTAGTAATTTCTGTGTACAGTTCCTAAACAGGGTTTGACAGGGCAGGTGTCGGTGTTTCAAGCTGAGGCTTCAGTGGCAAGTTTTTTATCATGTTCTGCTGTACAAAGCTGATTTATTTTCCTTGTCCTCTGCTTTTTTTTTCCCTTCTTGCCCCTTGCCCCCATGCCATCAATTTATGTTTATTTTAAGATTTAAATATCAGCTCCCCTGTGGGTGTTAATAATCTGTTAATGTTTTTAGCAAGTACAGCCCTCCCAAACTCACCTGAACTTAAGCCAGGTTCAATCTAAATAGGTATAATGCCCAGATTTGAGTTGTTTTGCAGTGGGTGCATAAAGGCATGGCACAGTGTTGGTAATTTATGGGAAGTGCTCAAGAACTGTCTTGGAGCATGGCAGCCCTGCCTGCTTTCCTTGGGGGCTGGTGTCACTCAGCCAGTAAAGTCACGGAATTAGATGTTCACTCAGAGAATGCTTTTATTCCCTTGTTAAACAGTAGCAATATACTCAACTATGAAAATAATCACTTTTGAGCCTGAAACAAGAGAACACTTTTAGCCTTTCGGATGCTGTTACATTTGAAAAATATTCATTTCGATACAGCAATAGGCAGCTGTATTTTGAAGGGGTTTTTGTAGGCTTTTCAAATAGTATGAAATGAAAAAAAGGAGGTACGGTTTCTTGTCTGTTACAGTTTCCAGTCATTTACCTCTTTTCATTACTAGGATATTGCATGTGAAGCATGTGGCCATTTTGTATTTTGAATTTGGAAAGGTTTTATTGTAAAGATGAGTTTCCTGCTGTGCTTACTGCTATATGCACAAAGACATGTGAATGTATACTTGCTCCCATTCCTGTGGCTACGATAAATCGAAGTGGGAGAACTCTCACTGTGCCAATCAAGTAATAAAAAGAAAGATGGCAAAGTTAAGTTTAAGCAAGCTGGACAGCCCAAGGCAAAAGGAGTTCTCTCTGCTTTTGGTAAGGAGAAGGAGTTTTTGTTGGTCCTCTGGTTAACTGTGATGATTTTGTGCAGTAGTGCTGTGCTCATCCAGATCAAATGGCCTTCACACACATATCCTCTGTCACTGTGAATTTTTAAAGACTCTCTGATCAAAGCAACTATTCTGAATGCTACATTTCTTAGAAATCTGTTTACGTCCTCATGGTTCAGGTAAGTTCAGTGTTCTGGAGAAACTAAAAACCTACTTTATATTTTTCAGACACTGGCTTTTTAAAATGTATTTTATTTCTACCTCAGCTGTTGTTTAGAATATTGTTTAGTTTATCTTAAGGACTGTGAAATCTGACAGGGTTTGGTGCTGAAGTAAACCCCCTGGAGTCAAAGCTCCCCATAGTTAGCAGGAGGTGGGTCCTTTATGGGCAGAGCTGGGGGAACCTGGCTCTGTGGGTTATGGGTGACCTGGCATGTGTTTGCCTGTTGGGTTGAATACAACAGCCCAGGAGCCTGTGCCCTATCCAATTGTAGCATCTCCCAGTAGAGATGCAATGCCTGCTCACTCTTTCCTTTGAGATCTTTTTTCTTCAGTGGCACATCAGGTAATCCAGCCAACATCAAAGCCTCATTCCAGTTACGGTCTGATGTATATTTCTCATTAATCACCTTTTAGGAATATTACACCAGCTACAAAGGCTCCTTTTATGTATGAAATAATTGGGTCAGGGTTTTTAATGGGTTTTTTTTCATTCAAGATAGATAAATGAAATGGAAGCTAGTTAATTGAACTTGAAGCTTTTCTTAGCTGTTCTGTTCAAAGAAGTAACGCCAGCCAATATCAGCATAGCCCAGCAGCTGAGTGTACAGGGTGACCTGTGGGGAGGTAAGGTACCAGTGTGGGTCAAAATCCTGCTGTTCTTAGAGTGCAGACTTGACTCAGCTTTCCTCTACTTCAAAAACACACCCAGTCTTCAGGCTCCTCTTCTCTTTGTCTGCAGAAGATATGTGTATAAACAAATATCTGGGTGTTTATACATAATGGAACAGTTCCAGTGGGAAAGGTGGATGAATCAGAAGATCTGAAATTTGCAAGTCAATATCCTGATGTATATTTGTTGGAGGCAGTTACCCTGCCTGTTAAAACATACCCTGTAGCCTCTGTTACACATACCTTCTCTGAAGTTGGAAGATGGTGTGTCCTACCCTGCCCCCTCTGATTAGGACTCAGAAAGACCTGCCTTCCACACTTCATGGCTGCTCTATCCAGGGAAAGGGCAGTTTGCTCAATTGTAGCCAGAGAATTGTTCCAAACTTTTGTCATGATGCAAAATTTTTAATATATGAAAAAAAATAATTCCAAAATACTAATTGTGTTTTGGTAAGTATCATGAGGAAATGCAGCATACATGAAGGACCAGGCATAGCTAATGGTGCTCTAATGGTTCTCTAATGGTGCTCTAATGTTCTCTGTTCAAGTACCACTTTCCAGGAGAAGAGTAGTTTGGGGTGTATGTGCCACTCTTAACTTCAGTTCATGTCTGGACAGTACTCGTAAGGCTCCAGGGCAGTGTATTTAATGGAGATCGGTGAAATATGGAATCAGAAAATGTGCTACTTCAGCTCCTAAGTCAGGGTGGTGAGGAGTGATTTATTTTTTCAATTCTCTACTTGCTTTCCACGTGGCTCTGAAGTGATCAAGGCAGATGCTTGTGCTGACCCCAAAGACCAGACCAGTGTGGGAAGGAACAATTTGACAGGCCTGGACAAGGATGAGGGTGGTGAATGGGTTTTGGTCAGAATTGTGACAGCAGATCTCTAGAGAGACTATGAGAAGCTTTGCTTTTGGCACCCAGCAAGGACCTCCCTCAGCAGGCAGTGATTTCTGGGTTGAGGTCAGCCTGGGCTTAGCTCTCGAGCGAGCCGCAGAGGATGGAGTTCCACAATCCATGTTTCCCTCCCCTTTTTTCTTGGCTGGATGAAAACAAAAGCTCATCAAGCTTGGATTCTCCTCCTAAACCACTCCTAGGCAGCATGTTTTCTACCTTTATTAGTCTCATTTAAATAATAGAAAGATTATTCCTGGCAGTGAGCACAGCTTATAGTTAACAGCTTTTGCTTTAATGCTTTGTTGAACAAGAAACAACATAATTATTTGCTTATAGAGAAACATGCATACATGCTGTATTGAATCACTCCTTGTGCTAGTGATGGGTGCAGGTTCATGCCCATAGTTGGTTCTCTGAATACTGATGAAACAGGCAAGTATGTACCAGAAACAAAATTCCTATGTGGTTTTTGGTGATTTGTTGCATAAAGGCATGACTGAAAAAAAATTGGCAAAAGGCTTTTAAGAATTACTGCTTTATCCTTTTTATGAAAGGATGGATTAAAGCTTTCAAATTAAAAATCATTAAATATTAATAAAGAAGAGAGGCAACAGGAATCATTTTAATTTCCTTTGTTACCATAGTTAATGATAGCCTTAGGGCAGAATGAGAAAAACATAGAATGTACAAATGGAAATGTATCCATTAGAACTGTATTATTTTTGCTTCCCTTGACATGAATACATAGCTAACAAAAATACTGTTACAGTACAACTACTCACTCTGTAAATAATTCAACTATCAGCTGTCATAATGTACAAACCATTAAATGGCTCTTGGAGGGGTTCTCCTTCCTCAACATCCAGAGGAGTTCTAGCTCCTTGAACATGGTTTTCATTTGAATCTTAAGCAGCCTCACCAAGGTTATCCCTGTAAGGGTAGCAGGAATGGATTTGGCTCCCTGACACGATGCCAACATAGCACAGCACTCTTGCACCTGCATAAACAAAGGGGAGGGTGAGGGGGGCGTAGCTCTGCAGCAGAGGAGCCCTTGTTCCAGGGCAGGGTCAGAGCACGCTTTGCAATGCTTTGTTATTGCTACATTTTACTACAGAGACAAGCACAGTTCAGACCCGTGAATAGAAGGAGAAGCAGAGCCAAATGACTGGTACCTTTGTCTGTAATGGAATCCACTGTGCAAGTGAGAAGTAATGCCAAGGTGGTGATGGTGATGAACAGTTACAATGCTGAGCCCTCTCTTCACTGACAGCTCTCTCTGTTTTGGTAGGCTAAAGTCCTTTATGCATATTTACACTGAAAATTCCTTTATTTCCTCGATGTAGGTCCTGTATTCTGTTTGCTCTGAAGGTGCTAACTTGCAGTCAGCTAATTACACGATTCAGTCATTAGTGTTTATGACACTGAGTAGCTGTAATGCTCTCAGGGCCCTGCTCATGACTGTTTGTACATGTATTTCCTAGCCTGCATCACAATATATCCAGGTTTATGATTACTAATGCACACAGAAGGCCAATTTGCAAAGCAGAGCAGATGGACACATAATCAGTGTAATGACTTAATGTCACAAATGAAATGCCCTTGCAGTTACCTGTTATTCATTTCTGCCAAGACTGTTTCTGAAACCTTTATACAGACTCTAAAGGCTGCTGCTTCCCTCCTTGCAGCAAATGCTGCAGCTCTACCACCCCAGTCACAGGGCTGCATGTTGGATCCCTACCTGTACCTACTGCTGCACTGTGCCACCCTGCTGTTTGGTATTATCAGTATGCCACACAGGTGATCACTTTTTTCCTTGGAAATTTAAAACCTTTCCTGAACACCTTGCTATCAGATAGCTTCCTTGTGTGTGCCACGTGTTCTTGCATTTATTTTTTAATTTAACACCTATACTCCTCCTACAACATCCTTGTGCACAAAAATCATCTTTGTCTTTTCTCTTTCCCCTTTAAACCTGTGACTAAATCTTCATTAAGTCAGTAGGACATAGAGACATGTTTAACTTTTTTGTTGTGCTGGATTAATTTGTTAAGTTAGGGGCTCAGAAACTGCCATGACCTTACTCATTCCTTCTGAGTTACCAATTTTTTTAAAATTTTTTTTACATCCCTCTAAGTGTCTTATTATTAAAATAGTTAATTCTGTATAGCTTTTAAAAAAAGCATACTCAGATGTGCCTTTTGGTGTGCAGGGAGAAAACAGGTCTCAGTTCCTATGGTGCTTTCCAATGGACTTGTAAGAATGTACTGAAGGGGCCTCAGTCATTCTGGCCTGAGGAGTGTTTGCTGATGTTTGTAAAAAAGAATAGGTTTTCAGCTGATAACCTCACACCTATGGACTTCGGCCATTTCTGCATGGCAAAATTTTTCCTATTTTCCCTGTTGAAAAGAATCAATCATCAGAAGAAGTAATTGCTCATTAGGGCAGAGGGGAGTGGGGTAATCATGTGGCATCAAATTACTTAATGAGCTGCTGGTCTATTAATGTTGTCCTTAGTACGTGCATTGCTGAAAGACATGAGGCACTTAAACTCCTTCTAATCTCTACTTTGTCTTTGCACTTTTTCAGAAAGTTATAAATTAGGTTGTTAACTAACTGATTTATGGGATACGCTTATTAAGCTAGTAATTTTCTGCATCAGTTGTAAATTACCTTCTTTTATTTTGCCATCTGTATAATTATATTTTACCCTTTTGCCTGTGTATATGATTTGTTACCCTGACAACCTTTATCATTCCAACATTTTTGTGGTTTTGTCAATTTTTCTCATATGAATGGGATACAGAAAAATAGATTTATACCCCAGTGATACAAACTTTTAAGTGACATGACTGTCTAAGGCTGAAATTAATTAACATGCCTGATTGAAATAAATAGAAAAACTGTTTTATAATTGCACTAAACGATGTTACAAAAGTAACCTTTTTGTAAACTGGAGTTAATATGGAAAAATTTGCACTAGTTGATTATACATTTTTTTCTAATATGTTTACCCAGTTGAATTTGTCTCACTTCTAGAAGTGTGGCCAGCCATAGTCCTTGCAGCAATAAGTAGTTGAGTACTAATATTCCCACTGATTATTTCCTCTTTAAAAAATTGCTTTATAAAAGTAGCCATCTCTGATGTATCCATCCCTCGGAATTTCTGGTACAGGGTGGCTTTTCAAAAGAAGTTTCAGGATATTAATTCACATTTTCTTTAAGAAGATGTTTTCTGCACAGCTACTGTATAATAGAGGTGAAAGGATAGAAATTTTTCTCTTTTGTATATGGATAGATATCCCTTGCTTTATCTTTACGTATCTCCGTACATAGTGAGATGATAAAATGAAACCAAGGCAGAACCAAAAGTGTGTCTGTATTCCAGAGTAGATGATAGAGCTTTACTGGTATTAAGCTTAAATTACATGTAAAGGGCTTTATTTGCAATTTTACCTTATAAATGGTGTGCCACATCAGGCATTACCATATAGAATCTCCATTGATATGATGTAATGAAATAGGCAGTGATAATGTCTTAGAGCAAAAATGAGAAAATGCTATCTAAAACCTGATGTATTATGTAGAATTATTTTTTTTTTCACATGAAGTTACACCGCCAGAGAAAGAAGTTAGGATGTATAAGAGGACTCATCAATCTGTGATAAGAATGCGTAAGGCATATTTAACTCCAAGATTGTGGTTTATTCATTGGGTAATAATTCATTTTCCAAATATCTAGATGTTGTCACAGTAAAGATTAAATTTGTTGAATTTTTAAATTGGGATGTGTAACTAAACACTGCAATTTCTATAGATTGATGCTTGTGAATTCGGCAGATCAGTGGTTTTTTTAAGTGTTTTAGTTGGTTTTGAGGGACAACTTTGCAGTTAGACTTTTAGATTTCTCTTAGGTATTGCTTTGGTTCAGCTTGTGAACAGCTCTCTTTTGTTAAGCAGTGGTTTGTGGTGAGCTTATCTCTGTTTTGGTGCTTGTTTGGGTTTGGTTTTGTTGGTGTAGTAACTGCTGTAACAGGTCACCTTACAGCAGCTTGTTTCTGTTAGTTGCTGCCATGAATCCCAATGGAATCCCTGGATAAAGGCCAGCTGGTCCAGCCAGGACCCCGGCCACTTACCTGTAATTACCTTCACAGCAAGTTTTCCTTTATTACCCTAAACTTTCCTTGGCCTTAGACTATTTAACACATCAAAATACTAAAACTGTTACAGTTTCAGGCTCTGTTTTCTCTGAATGTTCCTGATTTGAAGTCTTTAAATGTTGCAGATTTCCAACCTAAAATAATTTCAGCAACTGTTAACAATGCTTTTTGCAATCAATGTATTAGGGATTTAGAAAGTTGGCAGGATGCCCTGAATTTGAAGATACACAGGTTGAGGGTGTTTATTTAGCTAGAAGGAAGGGCAGGACAAATTTTCCCAGTGTTCCATAAACTAGATATATCAATTTTTTTTTTTCTTTCAGACTTGAACTCCATGAATGTGAATTTTACAATCTATTAGCTGGATGTAAGGAAAAAAAATCAGCTCTTCATATTGATTTAATAATGAAATATAAACCCATAGTTTAAAAAGACTGTGTATAGTACTAGTTTTTTAGGTTTTGCTCAATAAAACTTCAGAGATGGGCTAGGAAGAAGTTAAGTTTATTAAAGAAAAAATACCTTTTGGAAGGCACGACCCTTGAAATCTTGTCTTCTGGTGGTTTTCAAAGGTAGTTGCATCAATATCCACAGGATGGGAGAATTCACTTGCTAGACCTGAATTTGAAACAATTGTGAAATATCAAGGAAAAAACCAGCAAGCACAATCAACATGAAATGACCTCATGCATTTCTTTCACTCCCCGAAAAGTTACTGTGAGCTGCCTTTTTTTTCATTTATCTGGCTGGAGTTTATAACAATAATTTCCCTGATCTGTGATCTGAGCATTGGTCTGCAGTGTTTAAGTGCAATCCTGATGTGGGTGACAAGATCCTTTGAAACACACAGTTTAACATTTCCATTGTAGATTTTACTATCAGCAAATTGCTTTAAAAGAACACATGTTGCTCTATACATGAAATAATAAGTAATGATGGTAGATAATAGGTTAAAGAACCTGACCTTCATTTAAGTACTTATGTGAGGGTATTTCAGTAACCGGTAAAGTGCTGATGCCAATGGGCACCTCTTGGACAAACGTGCTTGTTTGCTTGTACAGAACATGGAAAGGACTCTTGGAGTCAGAGCCTACAGTACTGGGGAAAAATCAGTAACTGCAACCAGCTTGGTGAATTTGAGGCTGCTGTGGCTTTCTGAAGAGTAGCTAAGTGTTCCCTGCCAGCAACATGCAGTTAAAAGTTTGTGGGAGAAAACAATAACAACAACAACAACAAAAACTTTGAAGTCTTAAAGCCTGATATAAAAGGACTTGAAAAAATCCTTAGATTAAAAAAATAAAGCCCATGTGGCATACAAAGTGATTACAGGAGTTTGATATAGCTATACAAATAAAAACCTTTTCTCATAAAAGTGAGGTGATAGTGAAGAAACCTGTATGTATAAAAATTTCTTATTCCTCAGAAGTTAAGGCCGATTGTGCTTTCTCATTAATTTCAGAGTTCTAAATACTAAATTTGTATAAAACCCCCCATATTTCAAGTAACAGTTGAACTGCAGTGAACTACTAGACTAGTGAAGATGCTTAATTTTTTTTAGTCATCTTATTTTGAGAAATAAAAGAGTTGTGCTAAGTGATAGTGCACTGGGCTTTCAGTGACTTTTCTGCCCCAATGAAAGTGGAAATAGCTCTGAGAACTTCTTAGATTTGTGTGTGGGAGTGAAGTCAATGTCCAGGATATCCAAGATTGCAGTCAATATAAATTCTCCTGAGTATTTATTAAAATGTCTGAGTGTTTTCCTGCAGTGTCTGCCAAAGCAGTAACACTGCTGCACTGTCATGTTGTAGGTGGCTTCCCTGAACAGAGTCAAGAGGCTTTGGGGTTTTGTGGTGTTTGTTTCTTGGAGAGAGGAGGGAGATCAAAATAAACCCCAAGTAGTTGTCTTTTCACTTCCCTGTGGTGTCTCCTTCCATTTTTCCCTCTGCAGTTACACTATGAAGTTAATTCAATAGCAGAAGCCAGAGAGAAATCTGACTGATTTGAAAACAGGAGTGAAGGCAATGTATTTTTCAGATCAAAGTTATTTTTTATGTAGTTTTTTTTTCTCTTTTTTTTTTTTTTTTTTGCAATCTTAGCCTTAGAACAAGTACATCTCAAAAAAATTAATCTTGTCTGTTAACTTGATGGTACAAGTTTTAATCTTACATTCTGAGCATGAAGAACAAAGGCTACAGCACAGAGAAAAATTAGAGGTGAACTTTTTTTTCTTTATTCTTGATTATAGAGTTCAGTGCTTGCACTGGTCCCTTTGCAGAAAGAGCCCTGTAATCGCTCTTTGCACTTCCTTTTTATGCTCTCCCACTACTCAATTAAGAACTCATTAAATGGCACACCTGCAGTGTCTTTAACCTGAACTGCAGTTTTTAACCCCCTACTTCTACATAATTATAATGCAGCCTGTGGATTGCCTGACTTGAACTGAGCAAAAATGACAGTAAAACTTATTTGTGACAATAAAGCTTCTGTATTGTTTAAAGCCAGCCCATAGACAAGAACTGAAAGGATTTTTGCGAGTACAGTGGACTAGAAATGTTATATATCATGATTTTCTGAGTAGATAGGATGAGGCAGCATGCTAACTGATACATGGCTGTAGCATATAGTGAATAACTATAGTGGGATGATGCTCCCCTGGACTGGGGATGATGGAGTGCAGGCTTTTGGGGAGGGGCTGTTAATGTTTTGGTTGGATGTAACTTGTGAGATGACACTGTGTCCTGATGTTTTTGTGTCTCTTCATGGCATATGAGCTTTGCTAAGTCTTGGAGGAAATGTTTCAATTCAAGTTCATTTTGGAAGATCTGTTGCAAGTTGCAGGAGTTCAGGGCTTTTCCGTGGTGTTTGACAGAGGTTCCCTAAAGTGGCACTGCCTGTGTTCATCAGTGCTGAGCCATGTTCAAGAAGTGGTGTAAAAATATAGGATTCAGTCCAAAAACACCAGTACTTCATGTTCCCATCTTTTTTCTCCAGTGATAAGATTCCATAATTTACAAATGATCACCGAGGATTTGCTAGTATGGCAAAAGAGGCAGCAAGAAAAGTGAGCTTACAGGTTTGAGCAATGGAACCCTCAGTGCTGAGTGCTGTTTTCGTATGGGCTCTGGGTCCTGAGGTTTTTTCTTAACATATATTCTTACCTTAATTTCTTTCAAAGTCTAGCATTTAACACAACCAAAGAAGGTTTTATAATGCTCCTTTTTTGAAACTTTTTACTTACTGTCACCACAAGATCCCAATGGTAAAGAAACTGCAAGAATATATGCTTTGCTTGAATAAGGGTTTAGCATCCTAGGAATGATTTTTACCATGTGCACCTGTACAATGTACTCCATGCACTTTTTCTGCCTTCACTGGATAAATTCTATGTGGCACTGCCTGAGTCATTTGAGTGCTTCCTCTGTTAAAATTTTCAATGACAGTGTACTGGTTTTGGCTTGCCAATTTGAGATTTCCTGGCCAATGCAACAATTAGTGTGATGGGTTCAATGCTGGCCAATCACCAGTGCACTCACTAGAATGTACTTACTCATTTCCTGCTGTCATATAGGATTAGGAAAAAGGCAAAGCAGGCTCAAAACTTTAAAAGGGTATAAAGAAAAATTTATTAACAGTAACTAAAAGAAAGAGTAATAAGAATCAGAACAAAATGTCTTGGTTTGGAAAGACAGGTGCCTGCTAAGGAAGGCAGGAGCCTCCCCTGAAATGGAGAATGTGAATCCCCCCTCCACTGGAGTTTACCAATATTACTGAACGGGACGTGCCTTGGCCTGTCTGGTCCTGCTGCTGCACCAAATAGTGGCACCTGTGGTGTTTTCTGCCCAGAGATGCTATTTAGCTCCCTGTGGTCGCAGCTGGGCACGTGGGGACAAGTCCGGGCACATCCCGAGCTCCAGTGCGTATGGACTGGGGCTTGCTGTTGAAGAGGGTCCCTCCTCAGGCCTCCCTGAGCTGGAGAAAGCTTTTAAGACGATGGTGAAGGAAGGAATGGCTCCTGATGGAGGGTTTTTAATCCAGTTTTTAATCCTGTAACAACTCCAACAGAACTCCAACCACGTGGTGTGCTTGTCCTTTTACCTGGGGAGAGGGGCAGGGGAGGGAACACAGGGACCACCAACCAGGTATGGGGGGAGGAGGTCACAGGTGAGAGGGACACCTGGATGGGCCAATGGCCCCCCAGGGGGTGGAGAGCATCCTTTGAACCTGCCTATCACTCGATGCCCTCTGGAATTTCTAGGTTGATAGACAGTGCCCAGCAGGAGTCAAGGGTGGGGGAAAGGAGAGGTGATTGACACCTGGGGAAGGACCTGGGTAACTGAGGCAAGCCATGACATCACACCGCAACACCCCCCCCTCGGAATTGCTATCAATTTCAAATTAAGGGGCTC
>VYZP01044262.1:0-108940 GCA_013400635.1 Hypocryptadius cinnamomeus
CTGCTGGAGGCTGGCCTCTCGATTGTTCCTGGCTCGCTGCATAGCAACTGATTGGCACATGTGGAGGAGAGCCTCCCAGGGCGATTATCACCTCTGAGCTGGCAGATCAGAGCAGCAGCTAAGAGGCAGGAAGCGCCTGCTATTATCCGGTTATAGTACACAAAGCTTCAGCTGATCTTTGTAGTGCTTTTGGGAGAGAGGCAGGCAGGCCACTGCTGTCATGGCCTTCTGCTCTGGTCTGTTGAGGCAGTGTTTTAGAGCTGAAGTTTATGCATATGCTTGGATGTTTTGCTGAATAACATTTGCAGGACAACTTGCTGTTTCATATTCTGGTTGAGAATTCTGTTGACCGGCTTGCATTGATCTTGGAGATTTTTTGTTTTCTCTGTATAGAAAGCTGCAGACAAGATCTTGACTAGGAGTTGGTATTGATGAAGCATTCTTCTTTTTATGTGTTTGCTTGTGGTTTTTAAATTTTTTTTTCTTTTTTTTGTAAGAGCATTATAGTTAATACTTGTCTTTGAAGATGTTCAAAAGATGTTCGTAAGTGTTTCTAGGTTCTCTGAGATAACGCTTGGCTCTTCTTTGAAAGTAAAAATAGAATTTTGTAATAAAAAGTGGGAAATATCAAGGCCAGACTAGATGGGTGCTGAGCAGCCTGGCCTATTGGAAGGTATCTCTGCCTATGCCACAAGGGTTGGAACTAAATGATCTAAGATATCCCTTCCAACCCAAACCCATTTTTCTAATAGAAGTCTCTGAACAGTTAGCTAACCAAAGATTGGGAAACAGGTACTCTCCTGTTTTGAAATCCTTGAAAAGGCAAGTGAACAGCAGCAATTTCCTGAAGCAGCCGTTCATTAGAAATATTGCCTAATAATGGTTCAGAAATAGCGTGTGAAAGCAATTGCTTTTGAAGCAGTGCTAGGGAAGTGCTTGTTAAATGTGAATTTCTTCCTACTGCAAAAACTTCATGTTTCTAAACATAAACCCTCATCCTCTGCTCTTGATTTCCCCATTTCCCCTGCTTCTGTAGAATTCTTCCCAAACTTCCATGCACTCCATGGACCCACATCTTGTATGTTGTTTGAGTTAGGGTTTTGTTAGATGCTGAGTGAGGAAAAAAGCCAAGTCTTTATCAAATGGTGGCACTTGTAATTTTTGTCTGCAGTTTAACATGGCTTGCCTTCACAGGCTTTGTGCTGGGTTTGATGGGAAAGAAGTTAAAATAACAACCTAAGCAAACTTTCCCTGAAAAAGAAGTCATGTGAAGTATTGATGAAGTCTGTGTCACTGCCAGGAGATGTCATCAGTAAAATGGCAGCCCTGCAACACGCTGAACTTGAGACAGTTTGGTATAGACACAAAGAATTTCTTTTCTCTTTCTTGCCTGAGGAAATAGCACAGTTTTCTTGTCCACTACAGACACAAAATACCTTAAATTGCAGCAAGTAAATAATTCAAGGTAGATGTTAGGCAAATTTTCCAGTGGAGATGATAATGTAGCATTTAAGTAGATTGCCTGAGGCACAATAAAAAGGCATCACTGGATGCCTTTAATAGATGAAATATCTCTCAGGAAAGTTATAGGTATACTGTTTGGGGGACTGAATTAAATGAAGTCCGTTCTAATTTTATTTTGGCTATGATTTTTAATTAGTTTGGGTCATGACAGAGTTGGCTGAGAAAATGTCATTTGGGTTGGACTAGCTAAATAGTTCTGTTTACTCAGATCAACTCTACCATTTTTCTAATTTAAAAAATATCCAGTGACTCAGGATGACAAATTCTGAGAGTATTATTAGCTTTTTAAAATGAGTTGTAAACACAGATGTCATTTTGAAAAAGATAAATTCTAGTAACTTTTCAGATATTGCAATTCCACAGTGTGCAGCTTGTGTGGTAGAGCTATTACTTTTCTGGCAGTATTAGGATCTAAGACCTGTGTGTTAAAGTCAGATAAATGGTTTACATCTAAAGTATTACGTGATGATTTTTCAGAGGTGGTATTTCGTGTTAGTTTGTCCTTATATTGTGCTGTAAGGATATCATTGCCTCTTCCCTAGCTTCTAGATCAACTAATTTATAAATTCATTAGATCTAGATTATCTTAAACAGCATCTGAGCCTGTGAAGCATGTCCTTGAGGTTTGCACATTCCCACCAAAGGAAAGCAAGGTAGTGTAGATACTGATTGTGGAATTTGACAACTGTCCCTTCCCCATACTCTCTCTTCTGGTATTCAGAGCAGCAGGCCAACTGCTCAGGAGACAGTGTAATGGGGGGCACAAACAAGGGTCAGTCATAGTTGAAACTTGAGAGGTGCTGTAGTCCTGTGATGGCAAACAATTTGTCAAAACTTCATTTTCCTTTTGGTTACTTGTCAGGCTGCCCACAGTGCCTGGCCCTCTGTGTGGGACGGTCCTGGGTGTCCTTGGTGGGGTACAGAGGCCTCACGGGAACACCAGTTTTCCTTCTCAATATTGCTGTGTTATCACTCTGTATCTCCATTACTGTTGTCTTCCATTTAATCCTTTAGGTTCACTTCTACAAGGTCAGTTTATTGCTAGTCTAGTTGCAGGTGATGTTTACACGTTCTGCAAACTAAAAAGGAGTGAAATAAGCACTTTCTTCCTATTGTTGTCTGACAATCTGTCTTGCTTTATCAGTAAACCAAAAGTTTCTGTGAAGATGAGGCACTAATCCCACAACAGGAATGTGAGTCAATCATCTAATTTTGTGTACCATGATTTTAATATCAAAGACAGCGAGTTCCTCAAGGTATAAACCATTGAAAATGCAGACAGGCTGGGGAAAACCCCAGGACTGTGTGGGACTGTGCAAGTTGGGAAAGTACATGAAATGAGCACTTCCATGGCCTTATTTGTTGATGTTTACAGTTATGTAAAATGGGACATGGTCAGTGTTTCCAGGCCAAAGAGGATGCTTAAGAATGTGAACACACATAATCCTTGAATACAACGGTGGGTTGCAGTCAGCTTCATAAGAATGAGAGCAGCTCATTCTCTTTCTTCTTTCTGTCCGGAGAACTAATGTAAAATTAAGGAGAAATCTGTTAGGAGATTTGACAGGCATTTCAGTGAAGACACCAACTTTGATGGCTCCACATTTCTGTTGGTGAACACTGGAACACGAGTTTTTTTCAAGGAAGAGGGGAATCATGTGTATGCATATATAACCCAGATAAAAATTGGGCATTTTAGATTATTACAGTATGCCTGTTCTTCAGTTGTCTTCATGAACAGTCGCCATTGTAAGTAAAGCAGAAGTTTTTCCTAGGGACTTTTCTGGGAATATTTGTCTGTGGGAATTCTAAAGTTAGTACTTTCTTCTTTTGAGTCAAAACTGCTACTCGCTGATAACATACGTTGTTACCATGCAATGCCTTTTCCAGTTAGGAATATGCCTCAGCATTTTGTTTCTAATGTAGACTGATGCTTTTTACTTAGGCCATGTGAGAGGTGTTAAGTATTGAAATTCACGTTTGTAATTCTTTATTATATACCAAATTCTTTTGAATCTAAAAATTATAGCATGCATCATATAACTTATTTGTAACTGTCACAGAGTTATATAGGTGCTATTATTTTGTGAACTACTGGATTTGTAGTTAGTTTGGTCAGGATAATTGAAACTACTGTGACATGATCTTCAGATTACTAATACTGAAGAACAGTATAAAAACTCTACAGCTTCTGGAATATTTTTGTTCTTTTTTTTTTGTAATTTGAGAATAGAGTTTAAAAACATGCAAGCTTGGATGTGCGAATAAACTGAGATGGCACAGAGGAGACAGTTTTAGAAGTCCATGGGAACTCTCTCAGTTCTGTTTTAAAACTTCTGTCATTCTGGCAATTGGGATACTGAAATAGATTGAAGATGGTACTTGGTACAGGATCAAAGATGGAAGCTGACATGCAGAGAATTGAGTTTTGTGTGTTTTGATCCCAGAAAAAGTTAATTCGGCATATATGGGGCTGATGCTCCTAAATTACTGTTACTCCATCATTGAAATTGAGTGTTGCTTTCTTTCTAGCTCATCTTTCAGCAAATTGAATACTAATGTTCATGCCAATCATACAAAAGTGTTACTGAGTTCAGCAGCATAATGCAAAAGCAGTGAGAACTTTGCCTGCTTTGAGAGATGTATCAGAGGCCTTCATTTTTCTGAACAGACTCTCTTTCAAAGAAAGGAATTTTTGTCACCACTAATGGCACCGCTGGACTACCCTGGCACGGTGTGCTCACAGCCATTTTCTGGAGGCCTGGTACCTCTAAACCTGTGTTTTACTAGAGCAGCTGTGGTGGGTGGTGTCAGATGCCACTTAGCTCAGTGCCTGTCTCTGACAGAGGCCAAGAGTTGGTGCCTGATGCTGAGACAAGATAGGGTGGCCCATCTCTGGAGCTTCAAACTTTTTTTGGCTAAGAAGAAACTCTGAGCTTATGTAATAAAGTATTTATTATATGAAGTTTTTCTGTCTATTGTTGGACACAGCATGCAAGTATGGGGGAGGGGATAAAACAGTGATTCTCCCCACTACCCTTACTCCCTGGACTTCTAGAGTAGTCAAAAATACAATATTGTATTTCTGTATCAAATGTCCTTTTAATGTCAGAGATACAATAGTGAGGTAATATTTTTGTTTTCTTGCATATCTGTCCACCTTTCTGTTATGTATAAGAATATGTACATTTCTTTTGTAGCCACGTCATGAATACTTTAATGTACCAGTGTACTAAATGGCTTCATTCATCATGCATGCAGAATTTCAGAGGAGATAGACCTGTGACTTACTCATGACAGAGCATTATCATCAGCTTGCTGAATCCAGTCATCCTGAATCTAATAGAATGCCACAACCATTCTCTGCTGTTGTACTTTCCTCTTCCCCCTCTGTTGTACAGTGTTGTCTCTTCACATGTCTCATTTCAACAAAACTTGTGCTTGTTGCCATATGGTTTAACTTTTTTATTATGTGTAAGCTTGAAGTCTTATGCTTAAAAGTTCTGTAGCATTTTCTGAGCTAAACATCTATATACTGCAGTACCTATATTGTAACATTATTCAGCCTACATTTATCTTTTAAATAGGTTGTGGTGGTATTTGAACATGTTCTTAAATTAAGTCTGTAGGTGAAGTTAAGACTTCAGAGAAAGTAGTGAAGAAGTATCATGTGAAATGTGTATACACACAAGTATTAAATGATGCAGAACAAAATTCTCTGTAGACCATGCATCTTAATTAAAGGTGCAAATAAACAGTATCCCTTTCTGGAGACTGGCACAATAGTGTGACTGACCTTACAAAGAGGAGGGGGGCAGAATTGATTAGGTCAAAGAGAATGATGGGTAAATCTGAAATTAAAACATTTGTATTTAAATGTGCAGAATGCTCTCGTGAGTAATTTAACAGTTACTGCCACTGAAAGAGAGAACAATATCATTGCTTAACAAAGTAATAATGGAATCATGGAATGATTAAGGTTGGAAAAGACCTCTTAGCCTATTGGGTCCAACAATTAATGGTTAGGGTTAGAAAGATCTAAGTCCATTAACATTATGCTTGCAATATGCCTTCCTAAATTGGCATTTCCAGTTTTAAATGCAGGCTGCCTTGTGTATGGGAGAACTGCCAGGAGGGTGAATATAAGTGCATTCAGTTGAAAAGTGGGCAGAGTGAGAGGGCATGTAATGCATCCTGTTTGTAACCTAAAACCAGTGGTGATTCTGAGAATTGTTTCCATGAATTACCAAGGAGGCAGTTACTAAAATGAACCACAAACAAACAAGCTAGTTCCCTGTACTATATGTGGTAATGCACTACCTTCCAAATGTTAAACTGACAAAAAAAATGGGAGATTTAGAGGATTAGACAAAAGATTTGGATTGGATTTGCAGCATTCTGAAATCTTAGAAAACAAGATCATAGGAGTGGTTTTCCATTTCCAAGTTTGCCTTTTTTTCTGTAAGCCATTAACAATGTGTTTGGATGTCTGGTTAATGCTGCTTTAGCCTGCATTATTTCATGCCTGTTGGCTTAAAATGCTGTGCATTGAGCTGTAATGAGATGCTGTTTTTCTTGTTGTCTGTATACAGCTGCTTGCTTCTAAATGACTAGGTAATGAATTAGCTTTTCTGGCATGTTTGAAATAAAGTATTGCATGCACTTCTGTCTCATGTGAATGACTTTTTTCCTCATCTATGTTCTGATATTTCAAATTTGTTGTTTGCCTTGGGTGATTCTGACCTGCAGATAGTATATAACACTGCAGAATGTTTAACCTAAGAATTAGATAAAATGTTTGACACTTAGTAAGACAAATAATGTGAATGAAACATAATTAATTCTATTTGTTTCTTAAAAGTAATCATTAATGAAGTTATTCTTCTAGCAAAAGACATTAGCCGTTAGGTGTTCCTTGAGATTACATTGTTCATGAGGAAGGCACATCTGTCTCAAGATTACTGCTTTAGTAATAAAAAAAATTAAAATATGTCTGAGTTCTATGGGTGATGTATCTGTGGACAAGTAGCTAATGTCCTTGAAACAGGTTGCTTTTAATGGCTAGCCAAATACCTTGATTTACTTGAAGAAATGTAGTGTTTAAGTATATGGCTGCTGAAAATCATCTCAGACTTCAAAATGGCAGGGAAAACAACACTAAAGTGCTCTAAAAGCAGTGGCAGCACTGCTCTGTATTTCTTCACAGCTATGAAGAACTTTTTTTTCAGGTAACTTTGCAAATATCCTGTTGCACTCCTGAGTAACTCTTAAGTACCCACTGCTGTCTAATCAATTTAAAATTAAAAAGTGAATTTTTTTCAAATATTTTGAAGACCTTGAAATGCTTGAGAAGTTGTATTCTTGTAGAATGCTCTTGAGTTCTGGTGCCATAGTTATTTAACAGTATAGGATTTCTTGAGTAAAAATGCCTTACCTTGGTGGATAGGGGAGGTGTGCGTCTTCTGAAATGAACACAACAAATTAATCTGGGAATATAATACAAAAAGTTATATTAGAAATGCTACATAGCCATTTCTTCAGTCAGTGCCTCCTTTTGGGGATTTGTTAAAATACATGTGTAAATCTATAATCCTGCCATCCTGTATGGCTTTGTCAAGGTCACTGCAGTTCTAAGAATATTTAAATATTGCATCAGTGAGGGAAAAAAATCAAGCCAGCACTACATGTTTAATACACCAAGTATCTTGTTTTCAGATTTAACTTGCCTTTTTCTTGCAATTTTTTATTTCCTGCTGGATTTTAGAAGCCATCTCAATATACCTGTTCCAAGCTCTAATTTTTGAATGAAGTTGACTTAAAGTATCATAGCTTGTTCCTTCACTGCTGAATCACCTTATACATGAGCTGAATGGTGATAGTAAACTTGATCATTTTGTGCCACATAGTCAAGGCTGATAGAGACAATATTCTGATGTTATTTGCCAGGTTTGAGGTGTTTAATTTTGTGTTTTACCGACATTATTTTTCTAATAAATGTTTGCAAAGCAGTTGAAAAATAATTTGTTGGCTGCCTTAACTGTTATCTGCCTTTTTTTTTCTGCTGCATGACATGTCTTGTTTTAGGATGCTAAAGTAAGTTTATTCATACTCTTGATGTTAAAGCTTTTGTTTTGATGCGGACACAGTATCCCCTTTTATTTATCATGGCATTGTTAATAGGTATTAAAAAAAACTCAGCCTAATGTTTATAGTTTAAACCATTTCTTTTCAGATGCTATGGAAGTAATGGATAAAAAACTGATGATAATTTTTAGGAATTTGATACTAAACAACTTTCTCTGAATCTAAGGAAAGCTTTCTAAGATTAGAATTAACCTGAAACTTTATGCCTGGTGTGGAATAATAAAATTCCTGTCCTGAAAACTCCTCCCTCTTTGAAAGGGATCAGTCTGACACCAGGCATACCAAGGTTCCTTGACCTGCTTTTATTAATTAAACATGGGATCACTGTATAAAAAACCAAACAGACCCTGTTATAAAGATCTGAAGGGATACTGTATCTTAGTTGCATCTGTAGTTTCATTCATCCACTTATTTGTTATTCCCTAACAGATTTTTGAGACCCTTGAAACAATTCACCACAAAATTCACTGACTCCATTGTGAGATCCTTCCCCATCCCTCCCCAGTTCCTGTCTCTGTTACTTGCTTGTGATTTGTTCCCTGCTGGTAGATCTAAATTGTTTTATTTTTATTATGCTTAGGGGCAATAAAATCTACCAGCTATTCTTGTGAACCATGGCAATCTAATTAACAGCTCTGTGAAAAGTGCAGCTAATACCATGTTTGCAAACTGCAGTGCTTCCATGTTTTCATGTCTTCTCAGCTTTCTTTTTCAATTCAGCATCTTCCATACTAACTCATGTGCAGTGCTGCTCAGTAGAAACAGTGTTCATTTACTACTGTCTCAAATTTTCCCTCCGTAGGAAGCAGAGACCCCACGTAGTGTACTTGAAGAAATTGGATTGACATAAATCTTCTCTTCAGCTGATGCCATCTCAGTGTTTCATACTGTAAATGTTCACTGCCTTCATTGTAATGTTTAGCTAATGGTGTAAGATGCTGTTTGTCAGTATTACTGTTTTGCTAAGCTGCTTCATTCAGGCCTACAAGAAAAATACAAAAATACTTTTTTTTTTGAAAAGGGAACAAGAAACCTAAGTTCAAAATTTATAAATTGAAAGGGAATTAGATTTAAATTGACTCAGTGTTTCCCTTCACTGCATTTATAGGAAAATTGCATTTGACTTCGATAAGTCTACTGTTTTTTATAAGCAAACTTGACTTCAGGAAATAAATGTATTATTATGACATAAGCATAGCCTACCTAAATGAAAAGAAGCTACATGGACAACTCCAAATATGAAATGTTATGGTGTAGAAATTGTGTTTATGCAACCAAAGAATTTGTTCATCTACATTTTAGTCACCACTTGTGATTATTCTGCTTATTTCAGTTGTTGCATAAAGATTGGAAATGTCTGTTTACTACTGAATTTGTCATTATACCAAAGAATCCTGCCAGGATCTGCATATCAAACTGGTAAAAAACTGTTAAGGTGATAACTGCTTTTTTAAGAAAACTGATCAACTCACTAGACCTGAAAGTGTATTTTAGTGTAGCTACCTTAAGCAAAACTGTGCAAGTTACTATACTCCAAAGGGAATGCATATAGGAGAGAAGAAAAACCAACCCAGACTGAATAAGGAGACTGGTTTTAGGTCTGATATTAGCTTGCTTTGACCATGAGCACAAGAAAATGTGCTCAGCTTTCTAACTGAATAGAGATGCATAATGAAAACTGAATACTTTGAAAGATGGGAAAGAAGAAGATTTACAGAAGGGACCTTTCATTATTTTCTTTTAAAGTCTACCAATTAATTTGTATTTTTTGGTGTTTTATAGTTATGCTTTATTGGGTGTATAGGTACCTTTAGGACACACTAAGTGTCAAAGTCATTTAACTGCTTTTCTTGATCAACACATTAAACATGTGACACATCCCTTACAATACTCCTGCGTGATGTAGTCCAACCAACTAATTTGAAGTGAGAGCTCTTAAACATTAGATTTATATAGTATATTCACTACAAATCATGTAAACTCATATCCAGTAATATTTTGACACTTTGAGCAGACTCTCAGTAATTACAGACTGAGCCTGTTTCACTAGCAGAAATGTGACCCATGTGCGATTTTGAGGGAGACAGTGGGAGTCTACACCTGGGAGCAGCCAAGTTCTCTTGCCTGTCCCCATGGAGGGAGGGTTGTCTCCTCCCTCTCCACCCAGCCACCCTCCCCTAGGAGTTTTGGCTTGTTCACCTGAGTGGTTCCATGTTTTCACAAAGCTTAGCTTCAGCAGTGCTGCTGGCAGCAGCGCTTGTGTGGCCAGCTGGAGAGTGGGTTCAGTAGTACCAGCCAAAGGAAAAGTGCAGTGGTGCCACTTCTGAGGCCCCTGGTCCAGACCCCAGCATCAATACTTGAGCCAGTAGAGCAGCCAGCCAGGGCCGGGCTGTGTGTGCCCCTCTTGTGGCAGTGCCAGCGTGGTGCCTGTGAACTCAAGCCATTAGAACTTGTCTACGGATGCCCATTCTAGGATTTACACACAGATTCCAAATGACCAGAGACTGTTCTTGTCCCAGGGCATTGCCCCAGTGCACAGTGGGCAGGGGTAGATGAGGGTAGAGGGGTAAAAAAGGATCCTGTGTGTGAGATTGTAGTGGTAAAACGGATTTAAGTCAAACCAGAAGCAATTTTATATGTATTAAACATGTTTTTAAAGTTTACACTGTCACTTGTATGTGCTTGGCTGGATTAAGCTTTGTTGTGATTGTGACAAACTGTTTGACCTCTGTCTGTCACATTGGTTTAGTTGTAATAAATGTCCATTTTTACACCATTGCTGTGTTTATATGTAATTAGTGCCTGTATTCACAGAGGAAAGAAGAGGCCACTCGGTGCTGGCTTAAAAAAAAGGGAAATTTTATTACAGTGCTTAACCTGTTCTTGAGCACTTCATTAAAAAATGTTGAGGATACTGTGTCCAAGTTTAGTTATTTACATCCATTTAAATTGTAGAGAAAGCAATAAATTAGCAAGTTTTTGGAAAGCTTGTCACATTAAACACAAAATTTATTTAAGTGGATGTTAAATTGATGGGGTAGTACCACTTAATTTGAAAATTAAACCACATGTTGAGAGAGATTTCTGGATAATACAGACTGAATATTCAGTTCTTTTCATAGAATTCTGAGCAAGTCAATGCAATGTTTGCAATCCTGGTCTCGATCAAAAATATGTCAGATGAATCTGTTCTCCACCTTTCTAAAAGAACTGAACTGCTTGATGTTATTAGCAAAAGCATGGGGAAAAATCAACATCTTCGGGCATTTCTGAAAATAATTTGAAATGAAATTCCGGTTTTTGAATTTCCTGTCTTGTGCGGAAGGGTTGGGGAGAGCTGAAGAATAAGTAGAAATTTCTGGATTGTTCAGGCAAGTTGATTGTTGTCTTGAGTGTCTTCAACTTCACTGACTTAAGTCTTTAACTCAAAGAGGCCTTCCGAAACATCTGCTGTTCCTTTGGGGTAAGGCCACAGGGATGGTCACCCTGTGGCTGCCTCTGTCAAGTTCCCACGTGCCATGGGTTACGGTTGTCCAGCTTGCTTTGCAGTTATGTCCCACAGCTCAACAAAGTGTTACCTGTCCATGTCACATCAGTTTTGGTTTTCAGCCATAGATACTCAATTCACCTGATACATCAGTGCTGAGCAGGAGTGTATGTGGAATAACTGGGTACATTTTAATTACAAGCTTAACAGTGAAAGCCAAATGAGCTGCACTCTTTGGATGATAGAAGAAAGTAAATTAAGCTTTTAGGTTACTAACTATCACAAACTTCCATCTTTCATGTTTTGTAAGAAGTGCTGATCCAGGACAGGAAGCAGTAGCATCTTTTAGCAGGCTCTTGCATGTCTTTAGAAAAAAACCAAGTTATTTAGCGCACAGGAATGTCACTGGTAAACTGGAGGACAGTTTCCAATACACTGAACGTGCTAATGCAAAACTGGATGCAAAACAGCCATGCTGCCATCACAGGGCATTAAAGTGGGAGAGGAGTCAGTTGGATGCATTTTGGACAATATGCCCTGTACACAAGGGCTGGGGCCAGAGGGAAGGCCTTGTTGGGTGTCCACAAGAAATGCCTTGCATTCAACACACAGACACGTGCCACCCCTCCTCAGCCCCTGACGGGGGCTTGCTACTCTGGACAGGCAGGCAGGGAATGAAATCCCAAGAAGTGGCCACCAGCTACAGTTGGAGGGAAGGCACTCTGCTGCGAGGGGGCAAGCCCAGTTCCCTGATGCCTTAATTCTGCTGGGCAGCAACAGTGCCCATGCCTACAGGGGTTCCCCTTGTGCTGCTGCCTGGCTGCCTGTTCCTCCTCCACTGAAGGGCAGGGGCAGCACCTGCTCCCCATCCTGACTGAAGCAGGGCATCTGCCAGGCCCTGGCACTGCCACCCTGAACCTCTGTGTAAATGCCAGAATTACTCCAAAGCACCTCCGTGATCCCTGCAGAATTCACAACGGAAAAAAAGTATTTTGAAATACTGCTACTTTTAAATAGTTGTTGAAGACAAAACAAAACTTGGCCCATATTAATTCACTTTATAAGGTCCTTTTTTGTGGACTATGCAGAATAATACACAGTGGGAATAGGGTGTTCCTTACAAATTTAAATCCTTTCCATTTTCTTCTGGGGCTTTTTCCCTTTGGGAAAGAAAATAATTAAGCTTAACATTAAAAAACTTCTAGTCTGTTTGTCTCTCCAGAATAGAATAGCTCACTCAGATAATAATAAGGAAACACAAAACCATGCATATAACACTACTTAAGATTATGAAGCAGAGAAAAAATACTGAAAAATACAAACTCCAAAGTTAGAAAACTGGTGGAATCCCAGATTTCATGCTAACAAATGCAAGCTAAATGTCAGATCTACAGCACTCAAATTCTGTGTAGTAAACAGACGGTGTGTGAAAGTGCAGGGCAGTCACAGCTACCAGTCCTACACTGTACAGGTACAGCCAGCATGTTTGGGTCCAGACCTCAAGAACAACAAGCTGAAGCTTCAGCCATTGTAGTAGCAGAAATAAAGTATATTTAAATTTTTACATGCATTTCTGAGCAAGTTTGGTTTGTTTGGGTTTTGTAGTTTTCTTTTTTTTTTTTTTAAATACAGCCACTCAGCTTCCCAAATCCTGTTGCAAAACTGTGGGGACAAGGAGCCTAATCACCTGTGGAATTCTCACATGGTTGTTAGTGGGCACTTAATTTCTAATCCCATGGAGGCCTGGTTTGCTTATTTCACCTGACTGGTCACAGGTTCCCACCACCCACTCCACATTTCCTTGAGCTGGACAGCTGATTTTGCTGGGATAATGCCCCGTGACATCTGCCCGTGTGACACGGGGTGCAGAGCGTCTGCACGGGCACAAGCCAGCTCTCCCACCAGAGCTGTGGGAAGCAGGGCAGCCCAGGGAATGGAGGATGTAAGCAACCTGCTGGTGGCCAACTGAACCAGAGTTTGCCACATGCAGTGCAAGTGACCCAGCGAGACAACTGAGCATCTATAAAAAAATAGAAACCTCAGGGAAAATTTGTCTCTAACCTGTGGTGAGAAAAAGGTACATTATAAGAAACTGGCAGTAACAAATTTCACAAATGGAATTAAAAACTTTGTGCTATCTTTTGAAATATGCCTTTTAAAAAAGTTATTATTTCAAAAATTATGCTAATTAATTACAATTCCTACATCTGTTAATAACTAAAACATTAAATTAACTAAGCTACAGCTCTGCCTACAGTTATGACAATATATCAAGAAAGCTGGGTTTGAACTGAACATCACTTTCATTGTATTACTCCATATTGGACAAGTTACACATGAAGAAAGAAGGAAAAATGTATAATCAGCATGCTAGGTGCACTATGCATTTAGAAAAGCAAAAATATATATATCATATCCAGAAGCAATGTTCACTTGATCATAACTATCTTGGGGAAAAACATTCTTGCTGTGAGGAATGCTGTTGGTAAAGTTCAGATACCTAGATTTTCTAAGGGAGTTTATGTTACATTGCTGGGAGTTGTAATGAATTCCTATTTGGGAACACTTCATGCCTGCTGTAGGCTTGTAACTCATGGGGTCTGATTGGTTCTCTGAAGGCAGGAGCCCAGTTCTTTGGAGAGGCTAAGGACAGGGAGGTGTCTCTACAGACCGTTAGGGCACCTGCATCTTCAGTGCTACGAGCTCTCTCTAAGTGTCTCAGGACACTGAGGTGCCCAAGTAAAAACCTGAAGGTAACCCATGTGAAATACAGTACATCTAACAGCACAAGTATTTTAAATAAAAGTGAAAAAATATTGGTAAGGATTTATCTAACTGCAGGTACTTCACTAATGTAGCTGTCATTTCAAGGAGGTTTTGTCCCAATAATTTCATTTTTATGTACCCTACTCTTCACCTTGGTGGTAGGAAAGCAAGGCAGTAGGGTGTCTTAAACTATTTGTAAAATAAACCTAAAAAAGGCTCTAAGTCAAGTCCTCCTCGCCCAAAACCATGAAATAGTCTTTCATGTATAAACTCTTAGTTTCTTCAATCACTCTGCAGCCATCTTGACTGAGCCTTCACAATCACATCTTTGGTTCCCACAGACATTTTCCACCCCTCCAGCACAAGTCAGGCAGGTTGTTTCCACCTACAAATGGTGTGCAACCAAGAGGTATGCAAAGTAGTTCTAACCTCATCAAGGCTTACAGTTGCATGGTCTCCAGTCTTAATGGGGATTAAGGTACTGAATAAACTGATTGTTTCTCTGTGTACTTTCTGCTTGGTTTTAGTCTACTGCAATCCCTACAAGCGATCAGCTCAGCAGCTCAGTCAGGGCCGAGAAAAATCCAACACTCGTGACCACAAAGCTCCTACTGGGCAAGTAGTGTACAATCAAACAGTGATGTCTTTGAGATCCCTTTTCTCCAACTCATAAAACAATTATATTTTCTTTGTCTAGAAAGCAATTTCCGATAAACAGCTGAAAAATACAAATGGCAATCATCTACACAGACCTGGATCTGCAGTGTGCTGGGGTGTGAATTTACTGCACACTGGCTGTTCTGTACTAACTCCTTACAGGAACAGTAAACACTTAACATACACACAACAGAAATAAGCATATACCGAAGAGGCTTCACTTCTCTATTTGAACTCAGTGTGCATCCAGGTGTTGCAGCAGTTCAGAGGGACAGAGTAGCTAGAGTACTTGACATTCACACCTTCTGTAGGACTTAAAACTTTGAATTTTCTCAAGCTTCGCACACAGTAAACTACGTTCCTTTATTAGGAAGAAACATTTTAATGTGCAAGAACACTTTATTTGAAATTCATATATATCTGGTGCCCTATTGGGAAGATTTCTTTGTCAGCTCTATTTTTATCAATTAGTGATTTCTGAAAGTAATTCTCACTTTGTTTTGGGAGTTTCACTATTTTTTCCTCTGCTGCTGGATCTCTTTTTACCCCTGCTCCTGGATCGAGAGGAGCTCCTGCTCCTGCTCCTGCTGCGTGTCCGACTGTGACTCCTGCTGCGACTGCGACTGCGGCCTCTCCTCTTCCTGCCCCTGCTGTGGGACCTCCTCCTCTCTCGACTCCTCGACCTCCCCGAGCGGCGCCGCCTCTTGTTCTTGCGGCGACTCTTTTTCCTCTCTGATTCCCCGTTTCTGTGGTAGGAATGCTCTGGGCTCGGGCTGCCCCTTCTCCTGGACCGGCTGTAATAGTCGTCACGATGGCTCGATCGGTTTCTCCTCTCAGAGTTTTTAGACAACTGATGAGTCCGTTCAGGAGAAATACGTATGTCTCTGTTGGCCTCCCAAAACTCGTTGTTTGGATTTTTGAATACGTGAAGAAAGTTGCAGTGTTTCCCTCTTGGACACTTCTGCCTTTCAAATAAGCCTGCAACAGATTAGGGTTTGCTTTTTTACGAACCAGACCTGTTAAATCTCTTTCTTCATTATGTACCAACTGGAAGAAATGTAATAAACTGAATTTTGCTTCTCCAAACAGAAGAACATTCATCTGACCACCTATCAATTTAACTCACGCAAAATTAATTTTCATTGTGTACTTTTCTTGGAATTAGCTTTTAAACAGCTATGAAGATTTGGTTTTAGCTTAGAACAAACTTAACTTTTAATTTCATTAAGTTTTATTTACCTTAATGTAAGAAGGTAAATCTAGATAAATCACATGTTATCTTTACTGCTTAGAACTGTTGATAGTCCAGAAACTGCTGCTGCTTCTCAAGAGATAAATCAGTACTTCCTGGAATTTCATCTTAAAATATTATTTCCAGAGCTAGAATCCAAACCTTTTTTTCTACACCATGGTAAATCCACTAGAACAATTCAGACACTTATGTGACATGGTGTAATACTCCTTTTCTTTCCTGGATCTACACAAGCAAGTTAGCACATTTGTCTTCCAAACAGAAATGAGAAACAACTTTAGGCAGATCTGAAAGCGACAGCCTAATCCCTCTTTTTCACTTCCACGAGTGAGTATTCTTTCAGTAACACATATTCTCTTTTCCAAGACTCACCACATATGGCAGTTTTCCACCTCGTCACAGGACAGAATTCACAGTGAAGCTGTCTGCCTGCATACCATCGTCCACTGAACAGAGCCAGAGCTGCCTGACAGTCCTTCTCCCTTTAAAAAGTAAAAACAACAGATGGCATTACCATCATACAATCATTTCAGACACCCCCTACCAATATTGGGTTCCCACTACGGTTTGAGAATGAACTGCATGGATGATACAAACACTTCTTATTCATTACTCAACTCTGGAGTTTAGCTCTAACCCTTTGTAAGATTGTGAGTACTTACGACTGGTACTGGACGTACACATTTCCTCGCAGGTGAGGCTCATAGTTGCAACTGACCTGAGGGGATGGAAACATGAAATTAGGGCAGTGGAAGGTTTATGCTGTACAGCAGCTCACACATTCTGAGAAGTGTAATTCTCATTTAAGACAGTTCATCCATATCAACTTAGAGATGATGTCTTTCAAAACATTAAGTGTTAACAAAAAAAAACCCAAAACAACAAAAACACAACAACAAAAAAAAGGCTTTCTGGCTTATGTTTAAATTATGCTTTGATTAACTCTGGGACCTTGGCTTTACTTAGTCCACAAGAAAGCTTGTACTCCATTGTCTTGCATTTGTCTGGGCCAGCCCTACTGTGCAACAGCCAAATCCTGCTCTGACAACAATTATTAGTTTCCTCGTGGAAACAAGGGATTCATTACAGTAAGGGACTCTAGAGCAATGTATCTTCACAGCATCCCTTTAAAATAGCTTCAAAAAACTGATGACACCATCTTTCACTGTACAGTTCTGAAAAACCTTTTTTGTAATAATTTAGCATTCAAAGTAGATCTAAAGCTCTCAAAAATTAACTCTGAAAAAGCTTGCTGCTAGTTAGAAAAGATTCCGACAGGCAGGTCCAAGCAGGTGGAACCCAGTTCTCCAGGACAAACTGTGATTCCAGCCTCTGTTGCCCGCAGGCCTCTTCCAATATCCGCAGCAAACAACGTTAGC
Organism: Hypocryptadius cinnamomeus; assembly: GCA_013400635.1. Lineage (NCBI taxonomy): Eukaryota > Metazoa > Chordata > Aves > Passeriformes > Zosteropidae > Hypocryptadius > Hypocryptadius cinnamomeus. Next base: position 17,210 of record VYZP01044262.1, read on the forward strand.
GGCTCCTTTCATCCCCGAACCCTGACTGACCCTCAGGGAATACCTCTTTGTATGCTGGATCAGCAAAGGGCTTCAGCCACAATAACAAGCACTTGTATAATTATTACAGGAAAAGGAGTCAAACTATTTGAGATAAGCAGTGTCAATACAAGTAAGAATGCTTTTGCCATAGACATTTTGGGGTAGGAAAAGAAACCTAGTGTTCTAAAGTAGTGTTTTATCAGGATCTTCCAGATTCTGGAGCAGCTTCCCAGAAAAAACAGCCAGAATAAAACCTTGGGCTATACTGGAAAAAGTAAGTCAGCTGACAGAGGGGTGTGTATAATCTGATTCTAAATGGTCACAGAGTCTCAGCTCACTCACAGTTAAGATTCCTGCAGCCAACATGTTTTTCTAAAGCATCTCTAATGTAGCAAAAATGTGCATGAGAATCATCCTGCTGTTTCACAATTGCCTCAGAAGCCAAGGAATGCCACACTAATAGTCACAGGGACCCAAGCAGGTGCAGATTAGCACACCTGCACAGAACCATGGTACAAAGCCAAGGACTGACTTTGCTGATAAGGCTTTTCAAGCCATGCTCCATAGGGAATCTGCATCCTGTTTTCTAGTAGAGGACAACTAGCTATTATTCCATGAGTCAAAAATGGAGGGGATGCTCTACTCCTCCAAACAAGTGAAGGTTTCTTACTGATAAAGCTCATTATACAACTACTGAAAACTCACTCCTTCTACTTCCCTCTTGCTTGAAATGCTAATGCCATCTCAGGCTTGAGGCAACTGTCAGTAGATGAACACAAAAGAAGAAAAGGCACTATATGCCTCCTGGTGACTGCAGGAAAACACTCAGGAATGGCAAGCAGAAAGGGATGCTGCAATAGATTCTGATACAAGGAGATTGCACCATCCAAGCTGCATATTCTGGGGCAACATGGGACTGTTAGCACACATCATTCATCTCTGAGGTCTCCATTTGCAGATCCCTCTTTATCCCCGTAAGAAACAATATAAATGGGAAAAAATCAGTACAAAACACTGAGCAAACCAAGTGCACAAACTAAGGATGCATAACAAATCTCAAAACCATTTATGCAACTTACCTTTCTATAATTTTTCCTACTGAAAAATCTGCTATCTTTACAGTTCATTGTAATCTGATTTTATTTTATTCAGCCAGTCCTAAAATGACATTGGTTGGGTGTACACTCCAAATGCATTTCATATCCCTACTATTTCATTCCTTAAGCCCAAATACAGTAGCTCAGATGTATTTATATTGTCTAACAGTCTTAATGGACCCTGTGGGGCTTAGCACTGGATAAGAAAAGAAAGGAATATGAGATAAATGGACTGTTGAGTAGTGTGAATAACGTTCAATACAGAAGCTTTTGTAACACTTCAGAGGAATGGGAGAGAAGATTCACCCAGAGTAAGATGGCACTCTGTAAGAGCAGTGACAAGTTTACAGGTGCCATGAGAGATGCACAGTTTGTTATAAGGACACAGCATAGTTCCCTAGTGCCCACAGGATTTAGCTGGGGCATGCTGGACAGAATTCCTCGTCAGGCTCATAAAACCACATGTAGATGCATACCTTGAACTGAACCACCTTCCCCACATTCTGAAACTCGGGGAGCACATCCTCGTAGAACTCGAGGAACTGCTGGTAGGTCTCCTCGTCACTGTACTCCAGACTGGCATCTGTGTCGTAGTCATCTCTCCGGCACTGCTCCATGCCAAAGGTGATGAACATCCCTCGCACCAGCAGCGTCTTGCTCGATGTGGGGTAGTTATGCTTGCGAGAACACCTGGACAGGTGTAGTGAAGAAAGGAAAGTGGAAGGATAGGCAATTTCAGCACAAGATACACTTGTTGAAGCTTCGAACATTCGTCATTTTCAATTAGTTACTATAAAAGAAAATTCATTAGTGGAAGATCAAGATATTTTGATTACTAAACCATACATTTCACAGTGAGTTTATACATAACCTTAAGGCTTCCTTAATGCCATTAACAAACACATTCTTGCTTAAGAAAGCAAAACTACAAAAGCTATAGATACCAGTGTCACAATGAGAGCTGAAGTAATTTCTTTTAGGCCACAAGGGTTAATGTGTTCCCATTTTCTGAAGGGCTTAAAAGATTGTCAGGAGTCTTTCTATAAAGAGATTTTAAAGCAAGTCCCTGCTCTTCTTTTTGCAAACTGAAGAACTTTTACTGAAGTTGTTTTCATCATATGGGAATGGAAAGTGGGGAATGTGGGAAGAACAACACATTTAGACCTGCACCTGGATGAGTATAAGTCTGGTATTTTTCCACTTCTAACAAAATACGCCCAAACAAAAAAAAAACAGGAAAGAACAACAACAACAAAAAAACCAAACCCACAAACAAAAAAAACTTACAAAAACCAAAACCCAAACAAAAAAAAAATGATTCTTCTAAATCAGTTGCATCTTAATCTGCAGCTTCCTGGCAGCCATAAAAGTATTAGATCTCCCTCAGCATCCATCATATTCAGGCTGCCTCGCTAACATGCTGAAATACAGCTCTCCCCTAGACACACCTTTAGATTCAGTAAGAACACAGATGTTCTCCATGTTTATTTCACTGTGCTTTATGACTCCCATTCAATATATCCCCAAGCAACTGGGTCATGAACTCTCCAACATTTTTCTCCTTTTCATGACACGACCAGAAAAACATCCAGACAAGTCTAGTCTCTTTATGTCACTGGGCAGCACAGAAGAACTGCAGGGAGGTCAGGTCTCAAAATGGACAATTACAACCCAGACTTCAGCTGGGAAGTTTTTCTGTACCCAGACAATCAGAAATGGACTCTCGCCTTCTGGTTGGTCCCTTAGACTTCAAAAAGCAAACAACAACAACAAAAAAATCCAATCTCCAAACCCAAAGCTAAACCAAGAAACAATTAATTTGATAATTATTGGTTTTTTTACATTTTAGAAGCTGCCTCCTTTTGCTGCTCAATTTCAATAATAGAACAGAAAATATTAAACCCACCTAATATTGTCTGTACACAAAATGATATATTCACATGACAGAATAAAAGGAACCCCAAGGAAAATGAATGACCCAAGAATCCAGTATTACTGCAAAATGTTAGGGTTTGAATTACTGGGGAAATTGGTAGTAGCAAACTCAGCCAGTTTCAGCTTGTCCAGGACATAGTAAGCTTTGACAAGATTCAACAGTTATTTGTTGATAATGCTGGCTCTTAGTTTTTCACAACTTCTTTCAACCCATCCTTCCAGTCCTACCCTAGCTGTACCAGTCCTTCAACTTAGAGACAGCACCAGATGTTAAAATGACTAGATTATGAAGGAAGCAGGTATGTGAAGAAGGAAGATGAAAGGGAGGTAGCTGAGATCAACAGGGGTGAAAGAGGAAGGGCAGAAATGATGTTTCTCAGCATTTATTTTCCAAGGGTTATTCATAGTTCAAATGCAAAGTTCAAAGCAAAACTGAGTTTTATGCAATCCATAAATAATCCATGGAAGTTATCTCCATTAAAGATCACTAAAACAAAAATACTGCAAAGACTACAAAGACCCAGACATTTGAAAAAAATACTGTCTGCAGGGATATAGCTGGTGAAATTTTTATTATGGAATTCAACACATATTTCAGAATAAAAAAAGATGTGAACTTGAAGCTCCCATATAGTTGAATTATCTTATAAATTATCCATAATATACATCATACTGGAACAAATTACTCCCAGGATAAAGAAAACTACAAGAGCTAGACCGCACATGTTTCAGTGATACAAGTTAGTAAAATAACTTCTTAAGTTTTTGCTGAAGATTCATGTAATAAATATCAGAGTCCTTCCCTGCTAAGCTGTTGTTTCTCCTTAGCACAAAAAAAATCAGAGATTTTCAAACCAGAAACTGCATTTGGGTCATCATTGTTCCTGGTCACCAATGAACATATACTCCATAAACTCATTTATACTTCTGGTTTCCTCTACATCCTCTGGGAACAAGTTTGCCATTTGTTTCATATGAGAAGGTCTTTCCTTTGTCAAAGCTGGTAAATATTCTGAGACACCTGACTAAATTGCAAACAATCATTCCCACCCTACTCCTGAGTTTGCTGTTCATCTACCACAGTCCTCTTCCATCCCCCTCTTTGAAAGCAGAGTCTGGACTTGACAGCCACTTCTACAGAGGTGCTGCTCATCTCTCATCATCCTAATGAGCTTGTCTGTTCTCCCCTTTTACTACACTTCCCTCCTGAGATAGGGGCACCCTGTCAGTGTACCAGAATCACAACTGAATGCATCACACATTTAAATAGTGAGAACTCTGGAAGCTACCTGACAACTTTCCCAAGTGTGCAGATTTACCTTAACTTACTTTCTTTAGTCCATCTGGGATTTGAACATATGCAAATTAGAAAATATAAAAAACTAGCATCTGACATATCAGACCTGTACTAGTAACAGACCATATACATTCTACCAGAATATATCTGTGCCTGAGTCTAAGCTAAGGAAAACTCAAGTCTGACCAATGTAACCAGAATACACCATCAGTAATATGCCATAACAATAAATAGCCCAATTCCAGCCAGGCAATGCTCTGCTCTCAATCCACATCCAAATACACAGAAGTATTTTATACAGCATTCTTCCCTCAGTTTGCTTATGACCTAATTAAGTTGCCTCTGTTTTATCTCCCCAACACACTTCTATCCTGGTAAATATTCCATGGATTACCTGTCTCCAAATCGGCAGGAACCTGTTTTAATGTAAAATGGGCAATTTGCTCTATCCTTCTCTGTTCCCAGATTCTCTGGGGGCTCTGGGTTATGCCAACTCACACCATTCTCCAGCTGTGGAAGAAACATTAAAATAGACAAAAGTTAGAAAACAGTAAAGAAACAGAGTGTCAAAAATAAAACTTAACAGCTGAATTCACATGCAGTTATGAGCACTATGTTTCTACAAGACAAGCTAAACCTATTTAAAGCACTGTTTTTCAAAGCTGCCCTGTGCCTTGGGTCTCACTTTATACACCTGTGTCATGGTTTAACCCCAGCCAGCAGCCAAGTCCTAGAGAGCCACTTGCTCACAGCCCCAAGCAGGATCAGGGAGAGAATGGAAGGGTAACAGATATAAAACTTGTGCATTGAAATAAAGACAGTTTAAGAGGGAAAGCAAAAGCCAAGCAAAAAAACAAAGCAAACCCAGGAATTAATTCACTGCTTCCCAGGGGCAGGCAGGTGTTCAGCCATCTCCAGGAAAGCAAGTCACGTGTAACAGTGATGTGGGAAGACAAACACCATCACACCAAATGTCCCCTCCCTTCCTCCTTCTTCCCGCCACTTTATATACTGGGCATGATGTCAGATAGTCTGGAATATCCCTTTGGTCAGTTCAGGTCACCTGTCCTGGCTGTCTCCTCCCAACCAACCCTCTGCCTCTTCACCAGTGTGGAAGTATGAGAAGCAGAAAAGGCCTTGGCAGAAAAGGCCTTGGGTCTGTGTAGGCCCTGCTCAACAATAACAAAAACATCTCCACATTTTCAACCCTATTTTAAGTATAAATCCAAAACAAAGCCCCATGCTAGCCACCATGAAAAAAATTAACCCAGCCAAAACAACCATGAAAAAAAATAACTCTACCCCAGCCAAAACCACCACAACCTGGCAGAGAGAAAGCAGGGACTATTTACTTATTTTTCTCTGCAACAACCCAAAGCTCAGCAAGCTCATCATTATCACTTTTATGTGCTTCTAGAAAAGGCTAAAACAAAAGTAATCTGCCAAAGGCTAGAATTTAAAAAAAAATAAATTCACAGTTAACACTAGCAATAAAAGAGTCCGTACTGCTCATCTTGGGTCATTAAGATTTCTGTAATTCAAAATGGCCTCACCAACTTGCAAGCCTTGAATGACTACAACCAAAACACATATTTTAAAAGGAATTTTCATTCTAACCAAACAATCTGTAAAGCTGACTGGCCTAAGTTCTCATTTTAAATCAACTGAAAATTCTTTTTATTCACAAGCAGCATTTGACCCAGCTACCAATTCTGTTCATGACTTGCAGCCATAATTTTCTATCACCAGAACAGCCCTGTTATGTCAGCAGTAAATGAACCCTGAACTGATACTCTAATGCAGTCTCTAACATAACACATTTCTGACTACTCCTTTGCAGACATGACTGCTAATGCATCTAGAGCTCTGGGCAGGCAGCAGTTCAGAGCAGTTTCCTACCCACCTTATGAAACAGATTCCCTACCTAAAGAACTGTTTAAACATGGTTTGGAACCAAATGTAACTCCAATGTAGCTACGGCAGTCAATAAGCAATGGATAACTAGGTTAAAACTTATTTTTCAGATTCATGTAGTGGTTTAAACAGAACAAGAATCTTCACAAGTTCAACCATGTGACAGGGATAAAAATCCATATTATTCTTTAAAGCAATCTCTAAGAGTCAAATTAAAACTGCAGCTTTCTTTTGTACACACTGACAGCTTGAGATCCATGCTCTTCCAGGCATCCAAGCAGTCAAGCTTCTCCCTCCCCCACCTTTTTTTCTTTTCCTTAAGGATCTGTGCCCTTCTCTACCAGTGAATCCTCTTATTTAGAGCCTGACATCTGCTTAAAAAGACAAGTTTATCTTGCCACCCAGGACTGACAGATTTATTTAGAATTACAATTCACAAATAAACCATCATGCACGGTGTTTTTTAACAGCACACAGCAGTATTTCCAGGTTCATTTTAACTCAGACCTCCGGAACAGTCATCAGCATGCACAACTGCACTGCCACCAACCAGCCAGAAATCTGCTTAATTATGTTCCACCCAGTAAATAATTGTTTACAGCTCATGCAAGCCACTATATATTAAATTTATTCAGGCCATTAGGTTCTCGAGAGCAGATGGACAGCATGCTAGAAGGCAAACACCGGATGGAAATTAAATTACTTTTCAGTTCTTTTTTCAGAAAGTCTCTGAGCATACCTGGCTTTCAGCTTGATCCAGCATCCTCTGCACAGCAGCCTATAAATGGTGCAAACACAGGACTAGTGAAAACCCTGAGGATACACAAAACATCTGGTTTCTTTAGTTAAGAACCTAATTTACAATGCTCAATGATTATGCATAATGTGTGATGGGGTTTGTTTTAAAAACAGGAGTTTTACTTTGGCTCTGTAGCAATTCATGTACTACAAAGCTGTTAAAGGATACATCAGACAAGACCCTCACATAGATGATCTTCTAAACTAACTGATAGACAACATAAAAGTTTAATTTTTTTTTTTGAACTATTATTGAACTATTGATGCTTAAATCTATCTCCTGCTCTAGTACACAGCCTGGTTACAGGTAAGTCCATAATTGTTTAGTAGCACAAAATGTTTTAACTTACACATTTTATGGGAAAAATGCAATACTTAGTGAGCCTCTGTTACAGCAAGAGATGTAACTGGTAAGAAACTTAAACATTGTAAGTTAACCATATCTAGCCTTCCAAATACAGGAAAGCAATGAGGATACTCTTTCCCTTCATTTTTTAAGTGGGCTGAGCATAACAATACCACTCTCCAAAACTGGCTGGACACTACTTCTAATAAATTGCTCTATGAAGTTCCTAGAAAAAAGATATTTTAACATAATCAGTACAAGAAAATATGCTAGGACTCGAAGAGAATTAATTAAATTTAAGAAGAGCAAATAAAAATTTAAAAATGCAATTAAATTTAGGACCCAGACAGCATTTGGTACTGATCACCAAGGATATCAGATAGTACCCACCCTAATAAAGAAAAACGAAACAGAACAAACAAACAAAACTCCCTGAACCACACAAACAAAAAAAACCAAGGCCAAAACGAATCCTTCACCCTCTCCAAAAAAACCACCATTACCCATCAAACCAGAAAATCTATTTCTTCATTTTAGGGAGAAAAATCAGTTTTTTTCTTGTATCACTGTTAGAACTTGAGTAAACTGCTGTTTCAAGACAGGCAAAACCAATTAAACAACTTCTGCTACTAAAATGTGGCTCTGCTTTTAGCTGGGTAATCAGTTTCCCTCTGGGTGCCTGTCATTGCCCCCTCTGAGCCAATTTAACTCACTATCCCCGTCAATAATAACCCAGAAAAACACAAAGCAAAGAATCCAACAACCAAATAAAAAAGCAAGCTCCTTCCATCTAGTTCAGGGACACCAGTTATCCCACTGAGGGCCTGGGCACACCCAGACACAAGGACAGAGGGGAGGAATAAAATCCTGCTGTTATCATGGTTCAGCTCTCTCCAAACTGTACCTCAACCCTAAATAAAGGACACGAGCATAATTTTCTCTCCCTACTCTGCAAAGACAGAAATGGATACCTGAACACCAGAGGAAGTAAGACAGGAAATACAATAACTGCTGTTCTTTGGCATCCCTCATTCAAGTGTTACTTAATCAATGGCACAACCAACTATTAACTGCAGACAGCCACCACTGTCTGCTCATGGCTCTTCTCCTGCTGTGGCTATCAGACACAGCCACAAGACACCTCCCAGTGAAATGACTGGAAACTTTGTGACTGTGGAGAATCTAAAATTACCAGATCCTAGAAAGCTGCAGTCACTCTTCAGTGGCAGTAAGAGGCCAGTCCTCACACAGGATTACTGTATAGGACATCTTACATCCAGGTGACTGAACTTGTAAAACTTAAGACGAATGTATCATTGACAGAAATGTTATCAATGACTTTTATCTTCAATATCATTTTTATTCCACCCAAGGAGCTCTGAAGAAAGATATCCTTTTGGATGAGTCAGGTAAAGAAGAGCTGTAACACATCTTTTGATTAAGAACTGTGCTAAGGAACAGCAGCAATGTATTTTCATATTCCATATCCTCTTTGGGCATTTTCTTCAGCACTAACTGTGTATAACTGGGACATTAAGGAAGGGTTATCTTTAACACATGATGCAGAAAGTGCACTGGCACAGTACCTTTGTATTTACCTGATGTAAACAATTACATACTGTGAACAACCAGGTGGGTTAACAGGAGTTACACTTCAGTATATGGACCCCCTGGATGCTCTTTAACACTGAACAACGGCTTAGGAGCTTAGACAGAATGGGTTAACTAATGCATTTGCTAATTATAAAAAAATCCCTTTTCAACATGCATAACTGTTGCATCTGATCATGTCACAGGACATAGAACATGTATATCCTCCCACCACCAGGAATCACCTCTCTCTCTCTCTTCTCCTGTTGCTTCTGCTGTGCCACTTCTCTCTCTTTTCTTTGCTGCTCTTCCCATTCTTCTTTGATCTTCCTCTTTATAACAGAAAAAAATAAATTAAGGGACAGTGCTTTACAATCAAAGTCAAAAGCACCATGTTGCATTACAACTCCTTGACCATTAAGTTTTCATCTAGTCAGATGCAAACATATCTGACCAAAACCCTTTTAAGAGCTGTTGTTTTCTTCTCTTTTCAATTCTGCCTTTCTATACAAGAGTGGAGAGTCTATGCTTTCAAACACACCAGCATCAAGAAAAATGGGTCCACCACAAAATAATGAAAGTCACTATACTGTGCTAGCTTGTTGCCTAGCACAACTGTAAGGTTTTACATCTTTATACCTCTTCTTCCTCTTGACGCTTTCTTGCAGCCTCTTCTTTTTCTTTCTTTAGCTTGAACTCTTCTTGGGCCTTTTCTTCTCTCAGCAACCACTGCTCATGTAGTTTTTGTCTACCAAAGAAACCAGACACCACTTAGACCACCAACTTAAGGATTACCCATGACTGATGGAACATCAAATCAATATTGTATTTATTACTATAATAATAACTGCAACTTATCTAATCTTATATAAAAGAGACATTTCCATAGGAATCATTCAGGCTTCAGAGGAAAGGACTGTGTAGCCTGACATATTCAATAAAGATTGTGTTTCACAGAATATACTTGAACTTTTCAAAGTACTAAAATGAAATTGATTACAAAAGTGTTTATTGAAAATATGCCATTTTCTAGATTTCTCACCTTTCTGCCTCAAGTTTTTTTTCTTCCTCTTCTTCCTCCTCTTCTTCCACTTCCTCCTCTTCCTCCTCAGACACAGATTCATCTTTTTCTGCAGCTTCTGAAAAAAAGCACAATTCAATGCATCTACATAACTGCAAGCTACAGCCAACACAGATAGACAAAATGATATCTTTAAAAAAAACCCCAAAAAATCCCCAATCACTTCTAGTTCCACTGACAGTACCAAATACTTCAGTTACCTGAGTCCCTTAGTTTGGCAAGCGCCTGCCGCTTTTTTTTCCTCTTCTCCTTCTTCAGAATAGCTCTGTACTTTTGATGGCTGAGGATGAGAGAACATTACTTCTGTTAAAACAGCCAAACAATTTCTATTGTCATACATGCACTTAATTTCCTTCAGCAATACAAAATCCCACAAACTGCCAAATTAACAGGCATTTATATGAATCAGTAACTCCACAGCAGCATCTGATGTGACAATGAAATCTGTAAATCTGTGCTGTGCTGTTCAGACTTGCACATGGGCAGCAGCAAGAAGACACCACACATGGGGTCTCATCTTTTTGGAGCTCTGCAGTACTCGACATCATCACCAACTCCATGAAATCTCCTTCAGCTCCTGAAACTTGGTCACTAGACAAGATAAGGGAGAAAAACTTGGGGATCTCCTACCCTACAATTCTGGTACAACTTCCAGCACATTCTAGTCTTTCCTCCACAGGACTTGAAATTTCAAGTCCTTTCTTTTCTCCTTTGATATTCTCCACAGGCAGCAGTCTCAATGCACAGCCAACAAAACACACTCCACAGCCCCCACAGACAATGCTCAGCACTGCTCTTCTGCTGCAGAAGCTTGGCTAGACTCTTTGCTTGTCCGACAGCTTTGAACTGCTGCCTACAAGCAGCACCATGTTTTCACTATTGTTAAAATGCCTCTAATGTCTAAAAGCCTTTTCATATCAAGTTCTTTTCTGTCAAGTTTCATTCTATTTTTCTTCTTCCTAGCCAAATGATAATGGAGAAATAGGAAGGAGGGATGATCTTCTGCTCTTGTCATTGTGCCACACCACATGCTGATAGGAGATTAATACCTTCCCCTTTTGGAGAGTGTAATTTTAACAGATTCCACAAGTGTAACTCAGCCAGCCAGAACTTCACCCACATCTCCAATCCTATTCAGGATTGCTCACATCCTCACCACCTGCACACCTGTGCGTGCCAAGGTGACACCACGGTGCTTGTCCCGACAGCAGCGCCTGCCCGCACAGACCAATGTCTCCAGCGGGGCCCTCTGCCTCTGACCCGGCCAGCCTGGCCGCTTCTCACCTCGCGGCCCTGCCTGAAATGGATCGCATCTCTCAGCAGGTGCCTGGGGCTGACAAGCGAGAAGCTCCTTCCCAGCTCCTGGGAACTTCTTTTTCTTGAAACCCAAGGAAGGAAGGGACGGAGGAACTCCCCTTACTCCCAGGCCAGCACANCCCGGCCAGGACGGGGCCGCGACTCTCCGCAGGAACCTGCGGGCCCCTCCCCTTGCCCCGGGGGGTCCCGGCCCCGGCCCGGCCGCGGCCTCACCTCGGCTTCCCCAGGGGGGGCTCGGGCACCAACATGGGCGCCGCCATCTTGCGGTACCGACGGGACGTCACGTGACCCCGCGGCGGAAGGGCGCGCAATCGGTTCCGGCGGCCGCGCGCGGGGCCGGGCGCGCGCCGAGTTGCCGTGGCTGAGGGCGGCGGGGTCCGTGCGGCGCTGAGGGCACGGAAAGGGGAGCCCGATTTACCGAACTCTCCCAAGGACCGCAAGCGAAGGAGTGCACAGAACGTTCCGTTGTCACGGAATCACAGAGTGGGTCAGGTTGGAAAGGACCACGGTGGATCATCTGCTCCAACCTCCCTGCTCAAACAGGGCCGTCGCAAGGCGCAGGGCTGTGTCCAGGCGTTTCGTGAATATCCCCAGTGAGGGAGACTCTACACCCTCTCTGGGCGGTCTGGTCCAGTGCTTGGTCGCACGCAGTAAAGAAGTTGTTGCTCATGTTCAGGTGGAATTTCCTGTGCATCAGTTTCTGCCCGTTGCCTCTTGTCCTATTGCTCGGCACCACCGAGAATATGGTCCCCGCTGGACCCATCCTCTGACACCTCTTTTTAAATATTAATATGTGTTGATGAGGTCTCCTCTCAGTTGTCTCCTCAAGGCTGAACAGGCCCAGTTCCCTGAGCCTTTCCTAACTCTGTGCAATCTCCTCAGTCCCGGTGGGTGGCTGGGTGCCCGTGCAGTGGTTCGGAGCTTGCCTGGGGTGTCGCTGCACATGGCAGTACCTGAGGGACGCTCCGGGCAGTGCCTGCCTGCCCGCAGCCTGTGCTCTGTGTGAGCTGTCTTGGNGCACAGGAGGAGGTGGGCACGCAGCTGACGCGCAAGGAGCAGCGGCGCCCAAGCCGCTCCAGGGTGGGGTTCGCCTCTCCCTCCAGCCGCACCACACCGGAGCAAGGCCTGGGCAAGCACCTGCAGACCCCGACCGGGGAATCCCGTTTTGAGCACGGCTGCCCTGGCCCATAGCTCCGCGCCGGGGCTGGACGGGGCTCAGCCCGGGCACGCACATGCCGCTGCCTCCCCGCGCCGCGGCCTCCGCCGTTCCTCACGCCACCCAGGGCCGCCGCTTTCCCGGGCGCGGAATGCTGTCCCGCCCCGCCGCAGCCAGGGCGGGCCGGCACGGCGGCCGCGCTCCCCCCGNGGTGGATCATCTGCTCCAACCTCCCTGCTCAAACAGGGCCGTCGCAAGGCGCAGGGCTGTGTCCAGGCGTTTCCTGAATATCCCCAGTGAGGGAGACTCTACACCCTCTCTGGGCGGTCTGGTCCAGTGCTTGGTCGCACGCAGTAAAGAAGTTGTTGCTCATGTTCAGGTGGAATTTCCTGTGCATCAGTTTCTGCCCGTTGCCTCTTGTCCTATTGCTCGGCACCACCGAGAATATGGTCCCCGCTGGACCCATCCTCTGACACCTCTTTTTAAATATTAATATGTGTTGATGAGGTCTCCTCTCAGTTGTCTCCTCAAGGCTGAACAGGCCCAGTTCCCTGAGCCTTTCCTAACTCTGTGCAATCTCCTCAGTCCCGGTGGGTGGCTGGGTGCCCGTGCAGTGGTTCGGAGCTTGCCTGGGGTGTCGCTGCACATGGCAGTACCTGAGGGACGCTCCGGGCAGTGCCTGCCTGCCCGCAGCCTGTGCTCTGTGTGAGCTGTCTTGGCTGTGTTGGGAATTGTGAGGGGAGCAGGGTGTTCAGTGCCTGCCATGAGGTGAGCTCTCAGTGTGTCCCATGGCTGCGCTGCCCCACAGCCTCTCAGAGCTGAGGGAAGTCACAGTTGCAGTGCATTGATCAATTTAGCTCTCACTGCTGATGTATTCCCATCAGCGTCTCTGAGGCATAGTACCTGACCTGATTATAAACGCATTTCATGGCAGGAAGCTATTCCACACAGACCCTCGTGGCTGTGATGGGTGGAAATATGCAAGTTGTCAGTAATCAATTCCTCTGTGACAGGAGTGATAGATTGCAGCCTTCAGAGGCAGTGTGCTTGTAGCTTTCATTTGGGCATGTTTTGCATAGCTATTAATAATGTACATTGTTGATTAAGGTCTAAATTAGTGTCCTAAGCCACAATGTAGGAGCTTATTTCTTGCATCCTGGAGGTAGTACACTGCAGAAACAGCCAGAGCTGCTGACGGTGAAGCGCACCACAGCAGGCTCTGTCAAAATCTGACTAATTGACTGTGCTGTTCATTAACAGCATAATGAGTATCCTCTTTCTTACTCTGAAGCTTAGTGAAGTTATTCAAAGCAAGACTGTGACTGCTGTAGTCAGCAGTTACATTTGCCACTTGACCAATGAATATTCAGACCATGACCTCTCTGCTGTTACTTAACCATGTGCCAGATCCTAGACTCTCTTAAAATGAAGGAGTTGTCATCAGTAGTACTTCCACTGTTCCTGGTGCAGAACATACATGTAAAGTAACACATAATTTGCTGTTTCTTGGGTACAGAAGATGGCAGTATTGGGCATTTAACAACGGATGAACCATTGGCACCCATGAAAGTTTTGAAAACAACGACCAAATGTGTTTCATAATCTTATTTCATGAAGAAATTATAACTTTCATCCTCCCATCAACAGAGGAAATGCCATAATATTAACCTTCCTTTAAGCTATTTATGAGTCTAAATTGAGAAATTCTATAATTTCTTTCTTTTGGTATGCTACATTTCATCATGACATTTTTCCAATGTTCTTGGGGAAGACACCATCTTAAGCTTATATATTTCAGCAATTAAAAGTAGGATCTCATTTTAAGAAAACACAAAACACAATAGCTATTACAGATATCCAGAATGATTCTGGAAAAAGCTGTCATTCTCTTCAAAACAAGAATACAATAGTTGCATTTTTCTCCATTTTGTTTATTTTTATTAGTTTATACACATATAGCAGCTTGGTTTTCAAGTCCAGGTGCAGACTTCCATACAATTTAATTGATAGAGTGTCAGAAAGAAAAAGATAATGGCAATTCCAGGCAGGAGCCATTCACATATCTGAAGTAATACTCCATTCCAGTCAGTAGCTGTTATTCCTTACACTGGAATTATAGACCACAGGCCTTCATAAGCATAGTTTATTTTTGTGGCAACCTTCAGAGAACTCACTCTTCCATATTTTCTAAAGAAAACTACTCCTTCATAGTCCAGTACCACATGGACCCTCTCATGAGAAGGTCAATACTGGATGCACAGATTGTACAGTATGGAAAGCACAGAACAGAGAAACTTTTCTCTTACAACTTGTAGTTACTTACCATGCATGTCCCACCTTGCACTGTAAATCTCTGTGTGTCTTTCAAGATGTATGCACAGAACTGTGCATGCACAGTAGAGCAGCTCTGTGTTGAAGTGCAGTGACTCTCTTTGGCACACATTTGAACTTTCTTTCCCTGTGGCTCTTCTGGTTTCCATTTCTTGTATTTTCTGCCATTGTAGACTGACATAAGCAGATAAGAAGGGTTCACTCTCTTTGTTCTATGCCCCAGCCCTCTGTGGAAAAAAGAAAGATACATTTGATAAGCATACAGATGATGTAAAAGTTGTCCTCACCATAACATTTGCCATATGCTCCAGGAGAAGAGTGGCACCTTTCCTCATGGCATTGTACATCTGTTTTGGTTTTTTCCTGGCTGATGCAAATGGAAATAAGAGAATACAAGGAACAGTCAAATGGCAGTCAAATCACTTGGATTTGTTGGACGCAGAAGATACATGCTAAGTGGGAGACATCCAGGAAGTGTGGGTTTGGGATGGGTCAGTTTTCATTGACACTTCTTGGCTTGTTGTTTGTGTAATAAAGGTGATGATGAAGTGGTGGCAGCAGCACCATCCTCCCACCCCCTCCATGCTGGAAGTCTCTGCTCACTCTCAGTGCCAGCCCCACTGTGGGCTGTCCTTGGTGCTTTCCACTGCAAAGTGCCCTTTCCAAGGTGATATATGGGAATGCTGGCAAGTGCATCCTTCCCCCACCTGCGCTACTGTCTCGAGAGCTAAATGATTTCTCACACACTCTCTGCTTCTGTGAGTGCTGATAAAAACTTGGTGACAGCCAAGTCACTTCTGCACTGTTGCAGTGATGACTGTGGTGGCAGTCCTCATTCAACACCTTGTTCCCCCATGTCTTCTGGAAAAGACATGCAGTGTTTGTCATTGCCACTGCACCCAGGGAACTGCACAGCACTGTGCATAACTGCAGCTTGGGTCTGCAGTTCACCAGGTACATTTCCATGAGTGACTAATGCTGACAGTCACACATTGACTCTTTCCTTGTAAGAATTGGACACAACTGTTTGAGACTAAAGATTAACTTCCTCAGAGTTTAAAACTGTTAATTTGTCAAATTTGAAAACTGAGGTTGAGTTTAGCCATAGTTGTTAATTAACTTATACAATAGCTATCAATATTTTACTTCCCTGGGATTTTCCATTTCAAAGACATTGAAAGGAGCAGAAAAAGTACATTGCTAATCACATGGAGAAGATTGAGGGCATTTGTTTCTTTGTTTTACCAAGTCATATGCTTTCTTGACTTTTCAACAAATTTCTCCTGATTTGTTCAGTGGTCCAAATTATGATGTATTTTTAAATATGTACATACAGATTATACATGAACTTCTGTAGATCAAAAGTACTGAAAAAAAAAAAAATTACAGGGATACTCTTATTTTCAACCAGGCAGACAAATTCATTTGGTACAATAAGAGAAATAATTATTTGCACTTGTTCAGTGATATTTCTGGAATGTAGATCACGCATGAAATTCTTCATGGCTATGACCTGTAGCTCCACAGTAGTTAGGAAAAACAAAGATACTATAAAATAGGAACTACTTAGGAATCTAACACCTCACAAAGTAGTCAGTTAAAAACATACCTTGCATATGTGCCTGAAGATTGTAATTTATTCAAGCAAACTGATGCCTGACTGATTAATCAGTGGCAAACAAATGCAGACATGCTTAAACAGCACTGTGTGTCTGGCCAAAATGGAAGCAGAGAGGCTGGGCAGAAAGTTATCCATGCATGTAGATTTATTACAAAGATACAAAGTGGCAGAATGTCTGTCTGTCGTTTTAGATCATACAGATAGACTCCATTTGTAAACTGAAAAGTTGCAGTGCTTTTTAAGACAGTATTTAAAAATACCATTAATTTGAAGCAAAGTTATCTTCCTGCTAACACCTGGTGTAGCCTTGCATGTCCACCTGGCTTATTTAAAAAATGTGCTGGCTTTGGGAAAAGATTTGTAGATGTGTAGCAATTGGTTGCTTATGTGCAGCACTCTGTGCATGTACAATTGGATATGCACATGGGCTTTCAGCTGGATGCATTTGGCATACATCCACGTTGCTGTGCACGTACATATCAACTGCATGATGCTCTCCCTGTGAGCTCTGAGCTGGGGTGTTTATCACACTGCTTCTTCTCCTGGCCTCCTCCCCTCTCTGCTGGAAGAAATAATTTGTCTTGCTTCTTGCCAGCAAGACAAATTGGGGAAAATCAGCCATCCTGGCTGGAATTCAGCAGCTCTGATCAGGGAATCCAGTCATGTCCTCTGAGTTTGTTCCTGCTGGGAGTTGTGTCCCTTCACTGTACTTTGACACTGGCCCCATGCAATTCTGAGGGGAAGAACTGATTTGTGGTGTTTTACAGCAGGGAGAAGTGGTGATGCTCTGTATCACACCCAGTTCCATTTGCCTTCTGGTAGCAGGGAAAGAGTGCTTGGCTTTTCTTCTTTCTTCCCAAGTCCTTCAGTGTTTTCCCCAAAGGTACAAAAAAGTTAATGTGTTCACTGTTGAAGCAATGCACATGAATTTACCATGAAACTGACTGCATTCACATTCAAGATTTTTTTAAAGTTACAAATGCTACAGAAACCTGATAGTCCTTCATACATCTGTACATTTTTCAGTGTGCTCCTTTCAATGTGCATATATACAGCATGTTAATTTAAGCTGTCATTAGAAATGAATGCATCACTTTTTTGTTTTCATAGGCATAGATTGAACATCTAAGCAGATAATGTATCCAATAGTTTTGTACCCAGACTGGGTTGCCTAGTGAGAGCAAAGAGGTGCCTGGGAGTCAGCTTGGTGAATGACTTTTAAAGATGGGCTATCAAGTCCTCTAACAGTGGCCTCTAAAAACAGTTTAAATTACTGAAACAGTAAGATCTCTGTTGCCCAAAAGTCTGAGTATCTAATGCAGTAAATATTGGTTGTTGTTTTTCATAAATTCAGCCCACAGTAAAGTCAGATTTTCTCACTGTTTGTCATTCGTGTGAAGCTCTTTGGGTTTGCAGTCTCAAGACACACTTCTTGCTGCTAAAGGACCAACTGAAAGTAATTCTGAAACGATCTTCAAGGTAGGTCCTAACCATTAATCAGACTGGCTACGGGGGAAATACAGCAACATAATGAAAGAAAGTAACCCTGTCTTGCTGCCTGGATTGCAGACACTGTTCAAATACCTGCAATACATTTCAGTTTCTGATTTTTTTTTCCTCCACGTTTATTTATTTGTCTTGGTAAACATTTGATTAATGGTGCAGAGTGCATTAAGATGTTTCCACACACATGTGTACATGTATACACAGTGGGTCATGTCTGCAAAACACAAATACATTCCTTTTCAACATGCTTCCTGCTAAGTCCTTTATTGCACCTCTGCTTTTTCTAGTTGCTACCACAATAAGCCTCTGACAGGAAAAAAAGCATTTCTCCCTACATATGACAGTTCTTTTCATGCAAAGCAATGCCTCAGATGTGTAGTGGTTTTGTGTACAACAAGGCATTTACTCTGCTGGGCTTGAGCAAGGACACAGGAATGGGGCTGGGATGGGGATGGGGAGACTCAGCACTGTGTCCATCAGGCTGGCCCTTCTCAAGGGCTGTGAGTTCAAGGGCAAGTGAGGGGCAATGCCTGAGCCCTGATTTTTGGGTCCAGGTGTTCTATATTCATCATACATTTCTTTTGGTGAGGTGAAAAGGGTGCCCAGTCTTCCTTTATCCTGAAGGAGCCTCACTGGGGCCAGACAGTTTCCCATGGAAGACAGGTGGCAGCTTCCTTTGGGATCTAGTGGCAGCCAAACTTCAGATTTGCCTGCTGTGGGTAGCAGTTGCCAGCTGCTCTGGTGTGACATCCCACAGACACTTTGTGTGTCTGACACTATGCCTGTGAGAAAAAAAATTGGCCTGGAACACTCTGTAAAATGTTGTATTTTTCTAAAAAGGAAGAAGAAAAATGAAATACTCATTGCAGTTTTTTGGTTTGGTGTTTTGTTTTTGGTTTGTTCTTTTTTTACTACAGAGAAAGGTAGTAAATAACTAACAGAAGACAGTTGTTTCTAGTGCCTGTTTTTAGCTAAAATAACGGGGGTTAATTATTAAACCTTTTACTTGGTCGCTCACTTGTGCTCCTGATGCTTTAATCCTGGGTCACACAAAGTTTAAGAGTGCTTTACAGGGGAAACTCACTTCTTTTTGCCTCAACCTTTCCATGCTGACGGGATGTTACGGGCTTTGCTGCTTATAATTTCTGTAGTTGCCATTGCTCATGCTGAGCTCTGCAAGCCAGGTAAGTTTGGGAGCTGGTTCTCATCTTTCTTTAGGCAAAGTAGCTATCAATTTAGACTAAAAAGCTGCCAGCTTCTAAGATTTTTATTTTAACTGATTGTCTTCAGTTTGAAGATTGAAATGCTGAGCATTCACTTCTTTTATGAGTTTGCAGATTAAGTATGGAAGTTGGTCACACTTCAAGAGGTCATTGTAAACCTTATTCAGACTCTGTTGGGCTCTCTTTCATGCGAGTAACTTCTGTTCTCCTATACGTGTGATTTCTTAAGGCACGTTTAGAAACTGACATTTGTGAAATAATCAGGGAAGTAAATGATTTAAAATCCTATTTTGAGTGACTACCAATATATGTTTGCTTTTTTCTCTTTTGTCAGATGCACAGAATGCTTTCAAAGTGCGGATTAGTATCAAAACAGCTTTGGGAGATAATGCAGTAAGTAAAAGATCTTCACATATTCTTCCTAACTCAATATCTGCCTAAATAGAAGCAATGTATACTATAAAATTTGTGTATGCAACACAAGCAATTTATTCTGCAGTGTTAATTGTAATAGTTTGCTCAAGTCATGATCCAGGCCTCCATTTCTTGACATTTGACTATCCCACTCCTTAAAATGTCATCCTTTAGGAGAAATATAAAGCTTGCTTGTTCATAAAGATAATTTTCTGGTCAAAGATTTTTTTTTTTCCCCTGGAGAAGTGATAGGGATGTTACACTTTATGCATGAGAAGTGCTGCATAAATGTAAGTCTGTATTTTGGGAAAAGCACTTCTGCTCAGGAGTTCTAATTGTAAAGTCAAGCGTGTCTAGGAAGAGAAGCAGGAAAAGATTTTTAGGACTTTATTAAACGGGACTTTATATCAGGCTCTCCGACAAGCATTAACTGTAGAGATCATTCAAGCATGTCTCATCAATTCCCTGCTAATGGAGGGCTTCAGATAGTGGCCTTTCTTCTCTGCCTGTGGTGCACAGGCTTGTTTCATGAAATGCTTTGGCTTAATTCAGATCTTTGGGCTTAATGTAGAAATACTGGTGTGAGCAATGAGAGATATGTAAGAGATTGGGACATTTGATGACTGAGTGGTCCTTCCTGATCTAAAGCACTATTTAATATGTCAGAGCCCAGTATTTTGTCAGTAGTTTTGAATACTTACAGCAAATCTGCAGCATGTTAACAGGGCTCAGCAGAAAATTAGGTATGAAACATCCTGGACAGTCACGTCCACTGTAAGTCTGGTGTCTGATCATGTTATGAGCCCTGGGAAACAAAAAGCAGTAGGTTACATGTTTTAAAAGACTGGTGATACGAGAAACTCCCTATGACTGGAGAAGCTGTTCTAAAATTACCCTGAAAGATCAGGTAATTTAAACTGACATTAGCAGGGACTGAAATTTCACTGGTAATTTTATAAACCAGAGAAAGTACAAAGAAATATTCAAGAGACCTACTAAAGTAAATGTCTCGAAATTCATAGTGAAGTCAATTCTCTTGGGTGGGAGACTTTAATTAAACAGTAGTGCAAGCCTAGGGGTTTTTTTTAATTATTAAAAATAGAGTAATACTATGGCTGAAAATATGTTAAAATAATTATTAAAGCTCCTCTTGATGATAAGTGCTAATATTTTTATTTAATCTTGATTCAACATAGTAGCAAAAAGCAAAAATTGCAGTTCCTGGTAATACCCTTTTTTAGTGCCTTTTCCTTTCCCATCTGTAGTAAAATAAGGGGAGGTTGTTTGATAATTTATAATTTTTTTTTTTGTTTTTCATTCAAAAAGGGTATGAGACAAATCATTACCCTTGAAGGCACTTTGTATTGCTGGGAAAAAAAGCCATAACTGAGGAGTCTATTGGTTTTTGTAGTTGTTTGTGTCATAGAACAAAGTGTGTGAAAGCTCAAAGAATGGGACAGTCAAGAACAGCATTTTAGAACAACAGCTTGCTGAAAGTGATATGATGCCATAGAAAATCATCCACAAATAATAAACAGTTTATTAAGTACACAGGTGGTAGTAGTTCCTTTTCATAGCCATTGCAGTCTTCTCTGTGAGTGACTGAAATTGAAAACTGAAACTACTACTGAACTACTATGAAACTGAAATTCATTTTCGTTAAATAATTTGGGGCACTTTTCTTCTTTGTGTTGTTTATTTTAGCAAAGAAAAGTGTAATACTGTCGTTGTGTCACAGTAGGACATGATCAGCTTGGTTCATTTCCAGGTCACTTCAAGCTCATGATAATGGAAAGCCAAGATACTGTGGGAATTTTTCCCTAGGAGTGGCCGGATAGCTCCAGCATACATTCAGAGGCATAGGAAGTAGGTTGGTGCAGCTTTTCTCATGGCGTAGTGCATGCCATCCCCTGTGTGTGAGACTGATGAAAACAGGACACCATTTTTTTAATTTGTTCCCCAGGTAAGCTGTACTCTGAGGCAGGGAGTTCCATTTGGTGTATTTATTTAGTTCTTATCACAATGGAGCTGGAAAGACCAGCTCTGATGCAGTAGGTATTCAGCCGTTATCATTTTATTTGCAAATAATGGGTGTACTTGACAGACGTGTTGTTTGCTGATCTGTGGGAGGAAACACAGTGCCTGTAGGCCTAAATGGAAGGTGATTTATGAGTCCCTCTGAGGATGGTTTTGACTTTATGAGTGGCTTCTGGAATAGCTGCTAGTCACTAGCTACTTTCTGTTCATGGAGCCAGTAGAGGGGTAGGGAGTTAATTCAAAAGGGACAGAGGCAACTAGAGAGTGAGAAGAAGTGATGGGCACTGACAAGTCTGTGTAACTTGGTGTCATCACTCATTTTCACCATAAGAGTCAAAGATTTGGTGCCTCTGGGGCTGCAGCCAGCTGAAGTAGACAGTGCCCTTCCCTTCTGGCCCATGTATCCCATCTGCTTCCAGGGTAGAGGATGAAGAGGAGGAAGGCTGACATACACCTTGTGTTTTGCCACTATATGGGATCCAGAAGTGTGTTTGCGTATCTGCAGCCACTCTGCAGTCTGAATGGCTGTATAGTTAAGCACAGAACCATTCAGAAGGGAAGAGATCTTGGATGATCCCTAGTCCTCACCTGCACAAAGCCAGGTTAACACTGAAATCCGGTCGGGTTGCTCAGAGGAATCTTGTAATATTATATTCTCATATCTTAAATTTTGTCTTTCACAGCACTATTACAGCATTTCACCCTATCAGCAACCTACACTCATCATCTTTCATGCATTATCTTATCATCTTCTTCATTCAGTAAGAGACATTTAGGACTGCCTTCCACAGTTAGCTGTGTCAAATTCTGTTCCTCCTTAACATATAAAGGATGGCAAGTGCAACTGAGCCAACATCTTTGTGTTGGTTCCTTTGTAGCACAATGAAGATGGTAAATTTAACAGTTCTGATACCATCATGTAGTGTTTCATTCATAACAGTTATGTTTACAGCGTGTGGTTCCAAATGACATTTAAATATGGTTGCAAATGATATTTAATGTTTCCTCTAGAGCACCAGAAAGTGTGCATTAATAGCTGCACTGCACAGGGACATCCTTAGTCATCAGCTGTGCTCCAGACCTTTGCATTTGGAGGATAAAGATGAAGTTGATAAAGCCCTGTATTAGAATGAATCAGGTCTAGTGGCAGGTGTCCCTGCCCATGGCAGGAGGGTTGGAACTAGATGATCTTCAGAGTCCCTTCCAATCCAGATCATTCAAGGTTTCTTTGCACCTCTGATCAGAGAAAGCTACTGATTAGAAACCATTTTCTGGAAATTCACCTGTCCTGAGTTCATACAGTTACTTAGCTTAAAGCGGTTCTTGCCTTACTTTTCCTCCTCATTATGTTGCCTCCTCCTTGTATATTCCTGTATGCAGTCATGTACAGAGGTTCTTGTTTACCTGGAGCCCATAGCCATTTCCATCTCCTCTACTTCCTGTTTAGTCTCCATTTTCCTGGGGCTTCTTGCCCTTCTGCCCAGAAGGTTGTGTGCAGTGTCTTCTCCTGGCTCTGGCAGACCCTTGATTTCTGCTGAGCTCTCTCTGACAGTCTCCTCCCCTCCTTTCTCATAGTTTGCTGTTTATTCTCTGTCTCTTTTTCTACTCTTGAAGTACTTACTCTTTCAATTGGGCCTGGAATTCCTCTAAATTATCTTAAATTCCTAAAAATTATCTTCCCTGATTTGAGATAACCTTTTTGTTACTCTGACTTAAAGAAGTGCTAGGCTACTGCATTATTTATGAGAGCTGTGACAAATTGTGCATGTATATATGCATTGCACTAAACATACTGAGTACATGCACTTGGTAGTGCTGCATTGTATTTGTGTCCACGTGAGCATGAAATGGAGTGTGCTTCATCATTATCTATTTTCAAGACAACTGATTAAATTATCTCTACAGCTGGTTTAATTCACTGGCTAACAAATTATGTTTTTTCTGTCCTTTTGGACCTGTTCTCAAAGACTGCAGATGGCATGTAGGGATTCAGTCAATAGTGCCACACAGAGAAAAAACAGATCTTCCCTTTTAGTAAGGAAAATTGTGCTTCATGGTTTAAATATAGAGATCTTTAAAATTATGATAAATAGTTCTATGGGTCCAATCTGTATTAATTCCTTTACTACACGATCTCTTTTTCTTTCAGTACTAGTTGCTCTCATTACTCTCACATTTTCATCAGTGCAGTGGGATCAAAACACAGACTTTTAAAACTTTTTTTCCAATGAGTTTCTCTCTGGGTTTTTTTTTCAATTTAAGTTCCCGGGTTGGCAAGCATTATCACAGTTTGCTCACAACCCCCTTCATTCACGAGGCAAGAGTGGTTAGTCAGAATGCAGGTTTTCAGCAGTGCAGCTGCACTTTGGTGCTGCTCAGGTTGTCTGCTGCCTCAGCTTTTTTGTCCCTGTCCTATCTCATCTCAGAGAGCCCATTTCACTCAACATTCATCTAGGAATGATAAATAAGATCACTTTCTGCCCTTTAAATTACTCCATCCTTCCCTGTTCAGTTTCCCAGGGTGCCAGTACAACATGAGGGCTGCAGATACCTGAAAATTGGATTTTTTTTTTTTTTTTTTTTTTTGGTATGGGTGTTGCATCTCCATGCACCCAAAATCAAAATTTAAAAACCAGAATTAAGATTTGGAATTTTCAATGCTATTTACTGCTTTTTGATGTACATTGCTGGTTTTTGAATGTGTTATAAAGGACCATGAAAAAGTAGGTCCAAGTTGACAACAGAGCTAAGTGTCCACACCACTGGGTTTCTGGTTTGGATGATTACAGAGCAGATTTTTTTTAATGGTGAAAGTTAAAGATTAGATTTGTGTTCTGACTGACTGAAGAAAGCTGTTTCTAACCTCCCTTAATATAATTCCAAGAAACTAATAATCTTTGTAATCTGCTGAAAGGGGAAGAAATTCAATCAGTATGCCTCAGTCATGGCTCCTGTTATAAGAATGTAATAGATGCAGTTCTTACAGGTCATTAGAATTGCATATGTGAGTGAAAGCCCAGGGGAACCAAGTGAAGCTGTCTCAGAAAACTTAAATTATGAAAGCATGATTTTTCATCAAGACAACAGAGAACAGTTTTTGGAGCCTACATTCTTCTTATTATTGAAGTAGTAAGGATGCTATTTTCTCTCTTTTATCTCACATGCAGTATAATAATTTTTAATATATTTGAGTCTTCTTGTAATCAGGACAGTGTGCAGCAATAAGGCTGCAATCTCAGTTTATTTCCTGGGCTCCTAATGTCCAACTCCCAGAGACCACCTTAAACAATGGGTTTTTATTATTATTTTTTGGCCAGAGCCAAATAGTCTTAGAGGGTGGATTTAAACCTGCTACTTTAATTGAGTTTCTCCAGCAAAAGAGGCAAGGCTATGAGTGCAGCTGTGTGGGGAGAATTCTAGTAATATGCCTAGTCTTTTGTATAATAAACTTTACATCTCCAGTTTGGTCAGCTTTCAGAAATATTCAGTTAATTCAATTTTTGGAAACATTCTTTACGTTTTATATTATTTATATTACAGTTTGTATGGCACTTTTTTTTTCCATGAGAAAAAGTCCTTTGTCCACACTAAATAATGGGCATTAATTTTCTTAGCACAACCAGAGAATTTATTCATTTTCTTGATCAATACAGCATTTCAAGTTCAGCAACTCTTTTCCCTCTGTGTATTGCCAGCAGTGGTGCTGAAACTATTTATTTTTCATCTTCCTTTACAGTATGCCTGGGATGCTAATGAAGAGTACCTCTTCAAAGCAATGGTGGCTTTTTCAATGAGAAGATATTCCAGCAAGAGCACAACTCAGTAAGCATCTGCTTGGATTTGCCTTATACATATTAACAATGCTGCATGTAGTGACCTGTCCTCTGCTGTACCGAGCTGTAGAAATCATTATATAGAGATTCTAAAAGCAGCCTGTTCCACTATGCTTCTGACACCCAGATACATATTCAACATCACAGTCTCCATCTTCAACAATGTTCAGTCTTTGAACCAGTGTCCCTGTGGATGTGAAGTGACACAGCTGTGGATCTCAGTGGGATGTGCCAGTTCACTTCCAGCAGGATGCGGCGGGAAGATTTGGCACCTTCTGGAGACCGTACTGGGAGGAGGTGAAGGGACACCCTGGGAGGTCAGGAAAGGCAGCACAGATCTTTGAGTAAGCAGCTCTGGTGCATCCTTCCTTAGAGCTCAGCTTCAGCAGTGTGCTGGAGATGAGCTGACTCAGAGCCCTGGGAGGTGGATAGCTATGCCAGTGCTGTGCTCTGCATTCCTATCCCTGATATCACAGCAGTTGAGTTACCTACCATCACGAATTTTCAGATGTTGTAGTGCAGATAGAAATCAGCCTTTAATTGGTTTTGGGATTAAACCTACCCTGAGGTATTGAATGTTCTTTGCCGGTTTCTGATCCTTGCTACTCTATGAAATTAGATACCAGATTAGACAGAGCACTTAGCAAGCTGTATTTTCACAATGTTCTTATCTTTCGTAAAAGGAAAACCTTGTAAGTGCATTTCCATAGGCGTATTTTTTTTTTTTTGGTGTTTCAATCTGAAATGAAAGATTGACAGTTCTGGTAGGCTAACAAGGATAAGGTTTTCAATTTACTTAAAACTGCTTCAGGCTGTCATTGCATCAGGTGAAGCATATTCCACATTTGAAAATATATTAGTTAACTTTAGTCACATGATGATTATTGGGGCTGCTGCCTTTCTCTTAAATAAAAGGGGATTTCCCCCTCCATGTGACAGGAGTGTTTGATTCCTGCTGTTTCATTTTTATTCCTCAGAGGTGGTCTCCTTTGAGCAAAAGAGCTGTTATATCAAGCTTAACAAAAACAGCCAAGTGTGCTACTCAGCCCAATTAAAATGGCACTTAAAAAAATTAGTTCAAGATACAAGCTAATTACAGATGATTATGTAGGACTTTTCTCAGGTTTTCAAGGCAGCAGAGTTTTCATTAAGCATCTGCTCCATAAAGATTCACTTTTGCATACTTCTTTTAGTCCTGGGTCCTTTTCTTAGATCATTCTCTTCCTTCAAAGTCATGCTGCTTTCACACAGCAAAAACCTGTGTCAGAAGCAAGTGATCTTTTTCCTCTTCAAGCACTGTGGTTTTCTGCAGATTAAAGTAAGGTTGCTGCAGGAATGGGAAAAAATCAAGCCAGTATGGAAGGAGTAGAAGTTCTAATGGCAGTTATCTATACCCACTCTGGGCAATCATAGAATTTATACTCATTAATTCAGTTTCCTATCTAGAGAGTTTTTCCTATGGACAAATATGATGATGCCAGTGTTACTCCAGTTTGGAGGTGGTGTTGCATACATCAATAATTCCCTGCTACTAAGTTGGTCAGAGAAGTCAGTATAATATTTGGAATCAGCCAGCTGTGGGGATCTTTATCTCTTTTTAGGATGGTATCTGACTTTCTCATGAGGTATAACTTGGGTACACCCCTCATGAGGTGTATATTGGAGGTATGACTGATAACTCATGTAGAACTTAGAGACACCTTTGGGGTCATTATAGACAGCATGTCACCTAAAGGAGAGCTGTGCAGCTCTGAGATCTGACACAACTTCCTAGGCAACAGGTTGAAGAATCTCCTATGCATAGATCTCTGTCAAATCCCAAGGGGCCTCAGAGTCCCTGTTTAGTGATGGAGAGGCTAGATGAACCTCCCAA
The DNA here is from genome assembly GCA_013400635.1 of Hypocryptadius cinnamomeus. Classification (NCBI taxonomy): domain Eukaryota; kingdom Metazoa; phylum Chordata; class Aves; order Passeriformes; family Zosteropidae; genus Hypocryptadius; species Hypocryptadius cinnamomeus. Next base: position 44,600 of record VYZP01044262.1, read on the forward strand.
TACATCTCAAATAATCCTTCCTGGGAGCAGGAAGGCTCTGAAGCCTCCATCCTGTTAGAAGTCCTGGAAATAACACACTCCTTTCTCCACCCTCGGGGCTGGCAGCTGGAAGGAAGGAGTGCAGTCCTGCTCCATCCCCTCTGCAGTGGGCATGGAGGCACAGGAGCAGCCAGCATCCCAGCAGGAACAGCAGCATCCTGTGCACAGGAACAGCACCCTGGCAGAGCTGGTGAGGAGACTTCACTGTGGTGAAGAGGGAGGCACAAGCAGGAGCTTGTAGCAAGTAAATTACATTGCACTGCTGGCAAATAAATTGCATTTCACTACATGAGCTTTTGCAGGAAAATGTCAACAGATTTTCTTCAGGAGATGTAAAAGACCAATGACCAATTATTCTGTTATATAAGGACAAACAAATTGCCTGTGACTGCATTCTGGTAGCATCTAAACTGAAGGAAATTTTGCATCTGGTTAATTGAAGTTTTTTTGTCAAAATAAAACCTATGAAAAAGATCACTATTATTTTATGTAACTAAATACTGATTCTGCCAGGCTATAAATTATGCATGTGGCCATAGCCAGGATGTGACAAACCTCTGCTTTAAAATCCCGATTATTTCTAACACACCCACAGCTCTGAAGTAACTCACAGCCACAGCTAAATTCCACGTGAGACACAAATGCCATTAACTTCAGCAAACTCTATCAAGACCCAGAATAATTTGTCTGGTGGATCAGGATAACCATTGTTGCAGTCTGTCCCGTAATTTTTGATATTTGAAGTCACCTCTTGTTAGGTTTCTGAAGGTGGATAAAAGCCATGCTGTGATGACAAGTATTTCAGTGTGCTGCTGCAAACAGCAGTTGATGCTGTTGTTGCCCTTGTGTAACCACTGAATGACCCAGCACAGAATGGGGAGGATTGCACATTACATCTTGAGCTCTCTAAAGTTAATTTCCAAACTTAAATTTAATAAATCATGGAGCAGTGTTTAATGTTTGAAAGGCTTGTCAAATTTTCAAGTTTGCACAAAACAGAAGAAAGGTACAATCAATCACATTACTCAGTAACTATTAATAGAGTTACAAATAAATATTTCTTTTTCAGTGGAGAATTAATACCCCATTACTTCCTGCATTATATATGGCCTTTCAATTGATTCTCAATTCATATGGTCATGAACTACGTAAGCCAACCTTTGATCTCTCAGTGTTAAAAAATTATTGCTGTTGCCTGTGTTAGTAACCCTGGTTTCTCTAATCTGTGACTCATTTGAAATAATATGCATCTCTTTTGGGCCTGAGACTAGTTAATCTTTAGAGCAGAAAGAATGTCAACACATTTGTTTTCATTCAAATAACAGAATCTACATTTGGTACATCTTTCCCCCATTTATAGATAAAAGAAGCTGAAATTTCCCTTACAAAGCGACCAGAAAAAAATCATCAACATTATCCATCTTCCTAAGACAGGCTTTTTTGATACTAAAAATATTGTGACCATTTAGAACAAAAAGAGTCTGGAGTAAAGCTGTTAAATCAAAGTGATCCCATGGCTGCTAGGAAGAAAATAATGTTCCTTTGCAGAAACACCTGTAGAGCCCTGTGCTGGAAGAGGCATGATGCTTTTGGGAGAGCTGGAGATAGCCACCTGGGACTTGGGGACTGTGGTTCTTCCATGAGCTAACAGGCATTGTGGGCACTCAGCTCCCTTTGACTCTCTGACAGCTCTTTCTTACCCTAAGCAATCATGTAAATCTCCATAAGGAGCAACGATGGTGTTTCAGGCCAAGGAATTGCCAGGGTTTCCTGCACTCGACTCACTGGTGTATTAAAGGAAACTTTAATTTTGGACTTTTGCCATGGTGCCATAAGGCCGAACCAGGATTTTGTCATTTTGATGGTAACAGTCTCCTGTAATCCCATTTCAAAAGTCTATCAACTGCTAAGGAAAGGAAAAAAAGTCCACATATATGTTTACAAATACACTCCAGTAGTGCCTGGAGGAGCCAGGTTTCTCAGATCTACAGTGTGATGGCGTAGTTGCAATGGTTCTCTGTTGTGAATCAAACCTGCAATCAATAGCATGGGAGAAAAAAAAAGTGCACCACTGCACAGAAATTGTTACATTGGTGCTTGTTGAACCAGTCTGTTTGGGTGTTAACTCATTCCCTTGGAACTTCTCATGAGTGGGATTATTCTCTTTGGGGCCTGGAAGGGTTTATGGCATTTGTATTCCACTGATGAAAAAGTGGTGGCGGTGAAACCAGAGTTTGGATCCTTGTAATTGAGAAGGATTTTAGAAACAACAGGGAAAAGAAAATAAGGCAAATTTACATATCCTAGTCCAATCCTTGCTGCCCCTTGTTTCAGTGCTGTTCTACAGAGAGATGCTACCTCTGTGGTGACTGAATGCCTTGTCTCATGCTAAAAACCTTGGCACTTTAGGGAAGACTCTAGCTTGAAGAGTCTTTGAATGAAAGTATGACAGTCTGGGTGTTCTGCCAGTCCTTGTCTGCCTTTGTCTTTCTCTTTGGAGATCAACTTTCTTACCCCATTTCAAGAACATCTGTAGGGCAACACCAGCTCAGATTTTCCACCTGGCCTGGTTTTTGATTCCACCACAGAAGCTGCAGCTTTAGGAGCTTTGGCAACATGAAGTTTGGGTCCTACTGTTGTAAACACCGAGATAGAAAACTTCCTCTGCAGTTACAATTTTAAATATTCTGTGAAGTCAGCAAGAGTTTGTCAGCCACCAGCCAAAAGTAGGCATTTTTCCCCTCTCCTGTAAATTTTGTGCTTTCTTTTTGTTTTGCAAAGAATACATCTGCTTTCATCTTCTTACTGTTGCCAGCAACTGATGTGAACATCTTTTCAAATTCCAGAGGATGGCTTTCCTCTTTTATCCATAAAAATTCTCTGTAAAATTGATACTGTTCTAGAGAGGTAAAAGTGGTCATTTTGGCTCTGCAAAATCACTGCTTTCCATTTTATTGCATATCTCTCTGGAATGGCTGCTTATAGCCCAGAAAGCCAACTGCATCCTGGCCTGCATCCAAAGCAGTGTGGCCAGCAGGGCAAGAGAGGGGATTCTGCCCCTCTGTTCTGCTCTGCTCTGGTGAGACCCCACCTGGAGTGCTGCATCCAGCTCTGGGGTCCCCAGCACAGGAAGGACATGGAACTGTTGGAGTGAGCTCCAAAGAGCCAAAATTAAATCAACTCAGTTGGTTGGAGCATGGTGCTAATAATGCCAAGGTTGTGACTTTGATCCCTGTGTGGATCACTCCCATAAGAGTTGGAGTTAATGATCCTGGTGGGTCCCTTCCAACTCAGAATATTCTGTGATTCTGAGATTAGAGGATTGGAGCACCTCTCCTTCCAGGAAAAGATGAGACAATTTGGTTTGTTTACCCTGGAAAAGAGGGAGTTCTGGCATGACTTTATAACACCTTCCAGTACCTGAAGGGAGCCTACAAGAAGGATGGAAAGAGACTTTTGACAAGGGCATGTGATAGGACAAATAGGAATGTCTTCAAAGTCAAAGAGTAGGTTTAGATATTGGTAAGAAATTCTTTACTGGTGGTGACTCACTGGCACAGGCTGCCCAGAGAAGCTGTGGATGCCCCATCCATGGCAGCATGCAAAGCCAGGCTGGATGGAGCTCTGAGCAGCTTGGTCTAGTGGAAGGTTCACTGCCCATGGCATGAGGGTTGGAATAAATCTCTGAGGTCCTTTTCAGCCAAAGTCATTCTACGATTCATGAGATAGATAGATAGATAGATAGATAGATAGATAGATAGATAGACAGACAGACAAACCTCCGTAAAATGATCTATTGCACTACCCGAGGCACCCAAAACATCACTCAAAAAAAGTTTTCATCAGGAAGTAAAACATGTCTATAAAATATCCATAATGAGGCACTGTGATCTGCCTTACAAGCAGATCCCTGGCTGGATGGGGAATGCCCAGGCATGGGCATTCTCTCTCCCTCCTGTCCCTCGCACCCCCAGTCCCCTCAGTCCCGCCAATCCCCTCAATCCCCTCAGTCCCNCAGGTGGCGCTGCCGAGCAGAGCGCGGGGCGCGCCCAGGCCCTGTCCCGCTCCTGGAGGGGATCGGCTTTCGCTTCCTTTGCTTAAATACTCGTGATTGTGTCATTCCAGAAGGGTTTTCTGATGTTTCCACCATTTACCGGTAGAAAACTGAAAAAGAAAAATCTCTTTTAAAAGGCATTTTGCAGACTATTTTCTTAGTGTGCCATGAGAAACTGCCTGCCTGTGCCCGTCCACATTTAACTTCACATAAAACTGAGCAATCTTCCTTTAAAATAGATAATATAAATATTTGATACAGCATAAGCTAAAAAGAAGAGGCCAGTGCCGGGAGAATGACTAAATTTAACTTGTTCTGTCCATTCTGTGCCTGGCTCTGTGAACAAACATGTCAAAACCTGTAACATCAATTGCACTGAACTTCTCTCTAACAAATGTGTGTTGTAGAAGAAGTGCACTCAACAATCACGTGGGCAATTCTCAGTGACTGGTTCCTGTGCTATTTGCTGTCAAAACCAGAATTCTTAGTTCACCAATTGCTCCATTATATGGCCTTTGTCATAGACAATGATGGTTGTTATTCAAATATGTATTTTTCCATTTGATTAGCTAAATGTATGTCCAAGACCCTGAAGGTCTGTAATAGATTTAGAAATTTGTTTGAAGACCCATTTGGTCTTCATAAGCTTGATTTCTTTAAAATCATATGGGAAATGCTGTTGAGTGGTATTTCTTTCTTGAGTATTAACTGTTAGCTTTTTTAAAAATCAGAAATTTTTCCCCCTTAGTTGAGAGCAATATTTTAAGAAAATCTAAAATATTTCAATAATTCCTTCCATGCTTCTTTAATGATGATTTTTCTTTTAACTGTCTGCAGAATTTCCAATGTGCTGCTCTGCAATGTGACAGACCGGGTGTCCTTTTGGTTTGTGGTGACAGATTCTTCCAAAAATGTGACAACTGTTCCTGGAAGTGAGGTAGAGGCAGCCATCAGGTACAATCGCTGCTTTTGCAATGTTTTCTTCCTTGTTTACTGAGGATGTTTCCTCTCTCTGGGTCTTTAATGAATGAGCACTGTGCCTCTTTAAGGATGAACTAATGCAAGTTGCTAAAACACTGAGGGTGCAGTACTCTTTAACGAGTGTGAGATTAGAGGATGTTTAACAATCCCACAGAATGCAAAGAATGTGAGCCTTGGGATTATAACCTTGGAAAGAGTCTCTGTTGATGCTGGAGACTCTGAAGAAATCTAGTCCCTTTCCAGAGCCCTACCTGTGATGTGCTGTCCAGTGTGTGGCACACTGCTGTCATCCAGCTGTCATCACATTTCCCAGCGAGACAGGTGATGGAAGGGCACACTTTCTGGGTGGGATTAATATAATTTAGCTTTTACTGCATGCTACATGCACATCTTCACCTGGGCTAATGACTGTAGTCCCTTTCAGTGCTTCTCACTAACAGTTCATCTGACTTAATTAGGAAGTCAGCTTTCACATGAGAACAGCTCGTGTGAACTCCTCATGAGCACAGCTGGCTGTGTCCCAGCTTGGTTTAAGCAATCTTATGCTCACATTCTTTTCATTCCAGCTCGTTCTAGAATGCCAGTCAATATCCCAGTTGAGCAGTGCTTGTACAAAGTACAGTGCACTACAAACCACTTTGCCTTCTACTGTCACATTCTGGAGCAAGTGAAAGGAAGAATGTGGAGCTGACAGGAAAAAAGAAAAAATGGGATAATCTGACTTCAGTGGTCCAAACAAACCTGCACCAGGGGTTTATAGGGATGAGTCCCTCAAGCAGCATAACACACATATATTTCTCAAGCATGGAGTGGAAAATGGATCTCTTTGTTTTCAGGCATTCTGTTCTGTCTTGAAAATTCATGTTATCGCTATGGAGGTGTAATGCCTAATTCCTGATGAATAAGTATGCGTTCTTTTGGAAAGATTAATTTAAGCTTATGAGCAGATTAAACTATTTCCTACAGAGACACCAAACAATAGCTTCATAGCATTAGTGGAGGAAGCAGATTATTTATTCACTGAAGCTCTCTGTAAGAGTGCTGGAATGCGGGGGTTTTGCATTTCTGTTATTCTTTGATACATTCAGTAGCATAAGCTGATTTAAGTCTTTTATGTGCCCCGTTTGGCACAGAAATTGGATGCTGTTATTGTTTGGTTTTTAACTGTTGTCCGTCACCTGATAAAGGATATGCTATTTATGAAAAATTTTAATTCCTACCTAATTTAAAAACAAGAAATAAAATGGTCTATAAAACTAAAATGCTTTTTGTTCAATCGCTTCTGATTGCAGGATTCCATACAAAACCTTTATTATAATTCTTCATGCTAGGGTAGCACATAACACTAGTCATGGACTACAATTTTGTTGTATAAGATTCCTACAAAGTAAGAATAAAGAGGAAGGTAAACCATGTCAGAGCTCTGTAGGATACTCAAGATTTTGCATAAATATACACAAGATATAGTTTTGCATTTACAAACATGAAATGCACTTGTAGTTGCCTGCATGTGTTTCAGCACATAATCCTGAAACTCAAGCCACTAGATGAGGGTAAACAATGCTTATTTCAGCTGTTCACAATGATCCTTTCATATCAATAAGGAAATCTTTTCTAAATGGCAGACAGCTTACGGAATTATGAGTCTTAAAACATGCCATGGCTTTCAGTCCTGTCCAGGAATGCTGACTTTCCATTAAGACTAAGAACTTCCTGTTTAAGGGACAGCCAAACATTATGATTTCCAAGAAGAAAAATTTGTTAAATCTTACCTGTATTTCACATGCATCTTTTCTTAGGAAATACTTGCTTTGTGGTAAATAAATTGAATTGTATACAAGAAAGAGCTGCATTAATTCATACGAAAAGAATGCATCACATGCATCTTTTCTTAGGAAATACTTGCTTTGTGGTAAATAAATTGAATTGTATACAAGAAAGAGCTGCATTAATTAATACAAAAAGAATCTCTCTGCTATCAAAAAGAATCTCTCAAGACCAATGTATGTAATCCATTTGCTTAAAAATTTTTAACATTTTGAAAAAGCTAATGAAAGATAATTCTAAAGCCTCTTAAGCCTGCTTAGATTTAGATCCAGAAATATCTTACAGGCAGTGAAATGCTTACCGGCAGTGAAAATGGGTGAAGATATCCACTAAAGGATAGCAGTTGTTCTGCTTCTGTGAAAAAGCATATTTCTCAGAATTACAGTTTCTCATATGGAAATGGAAAAAAATATGGAAAGTACAAATCCCTTTAGCTGCATCCTGCAGGGAAGAAGGACATGTTGGCAATAGGTGTGGATTCTTCCAGACCAAATTGTATCCTGTGCCTCATGGATCTAAGAAAATCTGCAGCAGCAGGGGCAGATGTACCAGCCCATAACATGCAGGATGGTTCAGTTTGAGTGACTAGGGGGCAACTGTAAATAAATCCTGCAAGCATTGAAGGGTAGATCTGCATCTCCTGTGCTAATCTTGAATGCTGCATTAGCAAGGCAAGCCTTACAGCTTACAACCGGCTATGTCTTCAGGACATGGTTCAAAACAGAAATAAGTAATAATATTGTACTTCAGGTCTCATCTGTATTTCCCAGTTTTTCAGATAAATGCATACGGAAGTCTGGTGTTTGAAATGTTCTAAGTGTGGGGGTGTCTATGGGTTACAGAGGTCTCTGTTATAGTCAAGGTCTGTGCAATCCTGCCAACATCATTGAATCACAGAATCATTTAGGTTGGAAAAAACCTTCAAGGTCAAGTTCAACCTTTGGCCAAACCACCACTGTGTCAAGCAGACCATGGCACTAAGTGCCATGAACAGTTGTGTCTTGAACACCTCCCGGAATGGTGACTCCACCACTCCCTGGACAGCCTTTTCCAATGCTTAACCACCCTTGCAGTGAAGAAGATTCTTCTGTTGTCCAACCTGAACCTCTCCAGTGTAGTTTGAGGCTATGTCCTCTTGTCCTGTTGCCTGAGAGAAGAGACTGATCCCCTAAAGGTAGACAACATCCTTTTCTTCATCATGCTGGATGACATTCAGCCCTGCCTAACTTGCAGCACATTCATAAAAAATCCTTTTATCTTCTACTATCTTTTTAATTTGTAAAATATTTTTATAAAGAGTTGTGATGTTTTTCTGCTTTTTTTTGTTTTTTTTTCCTGAAGGATGAACCGGAACAGAATCAACAATGCCTTCCTACTGAGTGACAAAACGCTGCAGTTCCTGAAGATAACCTCAACCTTATCCCCTCCTGTTGAACCCTCTACTCCTGTCTGGCTTATTGTATTTGGTGTTGTTCTTTGTCTCATTGTGGCTGGGATTGTTTTCCTCATTGTGTCAGGGATTCAGAAGCACAAGAAGTAAGCATCCTAGCCTTTCTTCTGTTTTAATGGAATACTGATTAGTTAGGTCAGCTGAGCTGGTTTTGTGTTTCAGAGCAGCCTCAGAGAGATTAATGCTGTGCATCCTTCCCTAGCTAGGTAAAGATAACCCATCTCTCCTTTTCTGAGGAAAAGACTTAAAATTTATAACTGTAAGGTAGAGATGCAGTAGTAATTTTGGGATGTAACGAGAAAATGGAGAGTGTAAGAATATGATGCTGGAGGGCACCTAAATAGAGATGAGCTTTAAAAAGACAATTGATGTCATTCTTGTGAAGGTTTATTGTGCCACAGGTGAGTGTCCTCTCACAGACCACCCACATAGCTACCAGGAGGGGGAAGGCTGGCAGTGACTGTGTCCCTTCCAGGGCAGTAGTGTCAAAAGCTGGTGGCTAAACAAACTGTGCTGCTGCAGCTTGAGAAGACTCAGTAGAGCACACAGTAATGATTAATGTATGGCTGAAGAGGGCCTGCTTACTGGAACACAGCAGGGTTTCACTTACCATTCATGATCTGAGGAGCTCAAAATACCCAGCCCTTCACAGGTTCATGGGCAGATCTCCCCACGAACTTAGGAATTTTTTCTGGTGGTAGGGTAGGAGAGAGATACTCTCTTTTCCTCTCCATTTCTGCCCTGGTGGCAGTGGTGAAAAAGACAAGGGTATTCATGCTTCCCTAGTGTGAGCATGTGGGAGCAACACAGAGAGCAGGTGGAGTTTTGATCCTGACATCTCTGCTGGCTCTGAGTTGAGCATAAGGAATAAAAATTTCTCATCCAAGTTGAGATTCTGCCATAGAAGTTCAGCTTCTACCATGCTTTTGGCTGCTACAGAGTTTAGGTTTAGTTTTGTAGTTTAGGCTACAAAATTATGACTTCAGCAAAAGATTCATACAGGAACAACAGAAGAACTGAAAAAAGGTAAATTCCTGCTGATAACCAGATAATATCAAAATTATTGATTGTATAATGGATTGTATCCCCAAATATATCAGAAAAAAGAATTAATATATGAAAAGTGGTATGTTGCAGAGACTTCTCCCTCCTGCCTTTTTATTACCTTAAAAGACCTCAGAAGAACAACACTTGGGAAGGTTAAGTGCTTCTCATAGAGAATCTTTAGTAGTGTAGTCTGAATCCCTTCAGTTATATTTTGCAATCAGAGGAGTTACATGAATTTCCAAAACCCCTTTCTGTTTTCTAAAAAAAATCCCACAAAATTCAGCAAACAATAGGTGAAAGATGCTGTTGGGGAAAGAGACTGGGAAGGTATTTGGAATCTGTGGATAGTTAAAACCCTATCACTGCCATGTTGTATGGACTGAATTATTTCATGCCCTAAACATAGGCAGCCTCTTCTGTAAAAAGAAGAGTTGATGTTGCTACCTGAATGATGTTGCTACCTGAAGCCCATACCTGCTGTCTGTGGTATCATGGCTCTGTGTTTCTTTACAGTGCCTAAGTTTAAGGGGTCTTTGAACATTTCACGTAAGTGTAATAAAATAAACTAGGATAAATAGCTGGGATTTTTCCAGCTAAAATAATCACTTTTACTTCATATCATGCTGAAAGACAGGATTTCCCCTGTATTTTCAAAATAACTCAGCTGAGCTTGAGCAGTTCCCCTCAATATGGTGTAAACTGCATGCTCCTATCATCACATTGCCATTAATATGGCTTGTTGCTGCCTGCCTGTGCTCACTTGGCACCCTCTCTGTCTCATGCTCTTGTCCTTTTAGTTGCTATGCTTTTTTCACTTCTCCCTGTTTCCTTACTCTACCATTACATAAAACCTTTCCTTAGAGCAGGTTCATCTGTGGCTGAACTGTAACCCTCCTTTCACATCAACAACATCTGCAGGCAGGGGTGGGAAGTAAGAGAGAGGGTAAACCAAGCATATATTTCTTCTATCTACTGTTGCAAGGACTAGAGAGGTAAAAGGAATGGTTTGGGTTATTTGGCTTCTTGGAAAAAAAAAATCAGAGAAAAGGATTTCAAAAGCACTGATCTCTTTGTCAGACAGTGAAGTGACCAGGTTTTCAAAGACTTCAGCATGTTCAATAATTAGTTTTCTTAGAAGTCTGTCGAGAGCTTACCGAATGGAAGCTCTGTTGCCTAGTAAGCTGTGTTGGAAATCTGATCCCTAGGATGGTGTTGGCTTCTCATACATCTGGCATTTTGTCTTTAAAGGCCTTTAAAATACCATGTAAATACCTCAGTTCAGATAAGACCAAAAGCACGTGCTCCAGGCTGTCCATGCTCAGAGTGTCAGGGAAGGGGAGTTGGCTTACAGAGGAGTTTCAGTATTGAGTTAGACTCATGCATCATTTATTGAACTGAGAGATTTGCTGAATTCAGTGCCTATAGTGAGCTGGGTCAGACACACTGTCTCCCAGCCTTGTGTTTGTTCTCCTATCCTTGCAGCAATAAGACACCTCCCCCTACAGCAGTAGATTTGCCACATGCCCAGGGCAGGATCATCCTCTGCAGTCTATCCTGAACTAGCCCAAAGTCTCCCCTTAACCCTCAAAATCCCATCTGCAGCTGGGGCCATAAAAAATTGCCTTGGAAGAGTGAAAACAGAGTAAGCACACAGTCTTTCCCTGTATTAGTTCTCCCAGAAATTCGTTTGCAGCTGTGGGCCTTCCTGAGCTGGATTTGATCTTCTTGTATGTTTTCTCTTCCCTTAACTTCCCTTAAGGTGTTGAGTCACCTCTTGGATTCATGGAAATTTTTAGTTTCTCTGAATTCCTCTGGTAATGAGTTTCACACATCTTCTACTCCTCTCGTTTCTTTTGAACCTCCTTATTAGTAACTTTTATGTTCTGTCCCCACAGTTTTGTATTAAAGAACACCCCTTTTTATCAGTGTGAGAGCAGCCAGAGGTCAGAGGTTTCCGCTACTACACCCAACTTTATTTTAACATGTCTGTAATGTGAAGAATCTCCCAAAGGCCTATAAAATTTTATTATTGTTAATATCTCTGTCATTAGCAGTTACTCTGAGTCAGATTTTTACAGTTGTCCTGAGTCAGATTGTTACAGTGCCCGTTGTGAGATAGGAAGAAGCAGTGCACCTGACCTTTGAGTTTCTTGTCCTCTGAAACCGCTGATGATGCAGGCCATAAAGTACAGCAGGTTTTTCAACTATGAACTAATTGTTCTCAAGGTCAGAATAAATCTGGAATTAAAGGAACATAGTGACCTCTGACTGATATTTGTTTATTACATCTTCTAATGATTGTATTTTAGATAATATTTTTTAGGGTTTTTTTAAATGTAAATAATTTTATTCAGCCACTATTATAATATGTTTCTGGGACAGCTGGAGTCTGGAAAAGTGAAAGCCATGCAATTGTTTGATCTAGAAAACAAAAGGATAAAATACTGAGTAAGAAGGTGGCTGCTAATGAAGTTTGAAGAAAAAAATGCAGATTTGCAGCATTGAGATTACCTAAGAAAGTAATCATGAGTGTTCTGAAGAAGGTAATCATGGATGTGGATGTCATGGATGTCTCCACATTTGGAGGCTATAGTTAGTCTAAGACTGATCTGTTTCTAAAAACATATGTTTTATTTTGTACCGATCATGGGGTGTGATCTGTGACATACATTGCAGGGTCAGATTACATGCTTAGTGCAGACCTTCCTGATGTAAAAAAACCCAAACAGATTTAGAGATTTTTTCAAATTTTGTTTTGCCCCAGCTTTTCTTTTGCACCTTCTAGTAATGTTGCAGAATAAGAAGGTGAAATAATATTTAAAACGTACCTACAACATGTCTACTTCAGGTTTTCTGGTTTCCAATTCTGAGCTCAAACTGCTAAATTAGGGCTTCCAATCTGTGGGTTTCCCAGCTATTGCATTTAGATACACCCATCTGGTGTATTTACTACAGCAAGGAAGTACACCCGATTGTGCCTTTAGGAGCATAACCTATGACAAACTTCTAACTAAATATGCAGTTTTCTTTCTGTGGAATCATGGTGGAGTGCTGCTGGTCAACAGAATAAGATGATATTTTCTTTCTTGTTTTTAGAAAGAATAAAGAGTCAACAGAGAGAGAAAATTTAGAAGAGAAAGTTGAAGTGACACTAGAAAATGGGATTCCTTGTGAAGCACTGGATTTAAAAGCAGGCCACATTAATGGAGTCTTTGCAGCAGATGATGACCGGTTCACATCCCTATGAAATGCTGCCACTGCTCTCTGGTGGTTTTCTGAAAGACTCCCGTGCCTGCCTTTTCTCATCACTACTCCTGAATGTCAAACATGAAGACAAGAAAAATGTCCTTTCACGTAATTTCCCTTGAGAGAACCTTTTGCTTGGGTGAACCTCCGTTACAGTTCTTTTTCATGAGCAACGCAAATAAGAAGGCCTCAGATAATATCCAGAAAAGATTTCCAGAAGATGTGTGCCAGGACAGGGTTGGAACCTGCCTTGTGCCAGGCATCTCATTTTTAATGATTATTTAAATATGTCCATTGTTTGTTTTTTCCTGACATAAATGTGAAACTGCATTATTCCTGAATGTCACTGGGGAGATCATCTATCCTTGTCCATTCTTGATGGTTTTTTTTTCAAGCCATATGCAAAAGTTTCTCTGTAAAATTACTTGTTTGCTGCTATGTAGTATGCCTTTAGATGGAACAGTCATCAGTGCAAGAAAGTTTTCATTTATTGAGAAACAAAAAAGTTTTCACAGCCTCTGTAAGACCAGGTGAAAATACCTAGATCATGTATAGCTCCGGGGCTAGGAAAAATCTGGTACTAGAAGTGTTTTTCATTTAACTGTTAATGTTACAAGTTATGTGAGCTGGAAATTAAATTTTCAAAAGTCTAAAATTTGTTGAAATTAAACGTTGCGACAAAGGGCAGATTTTCCACAGGTGCAGTCAGTGTTTTGTGGCCCAGCTCTTATTAAATCATAGAAACACAGGCCAGCCTGGGTTGAAAGGGATCTCAAGACCATCTTGTTCCAATCCCCCTGTCATGGGCAGGGACACCTTCCACTAGACCAAGTTACTCAGAGCCCCATCCAGTCCAGCCTTGAACACTCTCAGGGGTGGGGCATCCACAGCTTCTCTGGGCACTCTGTTCCAATGCCTCAACAACCTCACAGTAAAGGATTTTTTCCAAATATCTAATCTAAACCTGCCCTCTTTCAGTTTGAAGCCATTCCCCCTTGTCATGTCACTACATGTCTTTCACAGCTCTCTGGAAATGTCTTGCTTACAGTTTTTAATAATAAAACTAGGGTAGATTTCCAGCATAGCCAGCCTGGGGTCAGATGAACCTTCATGTTCATGTGATAGGTGGTCAACTTTTGAAAGGATTCAAGGTGTGAAACACCACCTGCTGAGTTTGGTGCACCTGATCTGGATAAGTGATAAAATTCTGGCTGCCCTCAGAAGCACTGGTCAACAGAAAAGGGGAGTTTTGTGGGTGGGTAACTGTAAAAAGATAAAGGAAATGTGTTGAAGCAAAATACAATATCTGCAGTCACTAAGCATCTGCCCACATCACTGGAGGTAGGATTTGACCATTAACCATCCTGTTTCCTGTGTCATGTCTAGAGGCAATATTAGAAAACATCTTTGCTTATTAGGATTATTTCATCAGACTGCTCAGCAACGGGAACCGGCTTAAACAAAGTAAAAGGTGCTCGTAAAGGACCATCCAGTGTCCTGAAGGGTACCAAGGTTTCTTGTTTCCCAGGGTGGAAATCCTTCAGGCTTTTGGCTGTATTGAGCACCTTTGACTTGTCTGGCTCTTAGGAACAGTGTCAGCAGAAAGGGAGGAATGGGAAGAAGGAAAAGCAGCAGGGTGGAAGGGAAAAGCTGAGCAAGGGAAACCCAAGGCTAGGGGAGGGAGGAGAGAGGAAAGCAAAATACAGAATAAAACCATGGAACCCACTAATCATTTGCATAATGTGGTCTCATTTGTCACAGTTGTCTTTGATGTCCTGCTGGTGGGTCCCTCTGGACAAGGACTGCATCATCTCTGTGTCCCAGTGTGTGCTGCTCCATTCTGAAAAGGATTAATAAAGTTGGTTATTAGTGATAATACCTCAGTGTTTCAAAATTACCATCCACAACATGTGGATGTAGTTTTCACAGGAATGTTGAAGATGAAGCTTGCCAGGGTTGGAGGGGAAATACAGAGTACTGTGTCATTATTACTGCCTCAGTTGTTGCTCCAAGGTCTCTCACGCAAAGTTTTATTGAGGTAATTCAGATCCCATCATTTCTAAACCTTCACACTTTTCCATTCTTTGCATGACAGATAGCTACACCTCAGTGTGGGCACAATGGACTGATTGCTGTGTCTGCAGCACCTCTGCAAGAACTTGTGAAAGATTTTGGTGAGAACAGCTTGGTAGTGCAAGAGCAACCTCAAGCTACAGATTAAGAACTGCTGTTTTCCTGTATTGTACTATATGATACTGAAATAAAATTCTCTTGAAATGAAAAAGGGCCAAGCTTATCTGAGCATACTTCTCAAGGCCTGAGTGAAGGTTCACCAGCAGCCCATGGCACTGGCCACCAATTTGAAAACAGATTGAAATCCTCTAAAAAAACATTATCCAATGTGGGCTGACTGTGGTGGTAAGTATTTAATCACTGCCTTCCTGACAGCTCACCTTTTACAGCAGTTTGGCTTAATTTTCTGCTAATGATAATATGGGAATCACCCAGAGCATACATCTAGCTTGCCTCTCTGCTGACAGAAAATGGCTGGAGAGAAGCAAATGATACATGAGCAGCCATATACTACATTTAGCAACATTTTGAAGTCGGTGTAGGTATTAGCTCTTTCTCTGAAATAGGTACTACAAATGAGGTTAATCAAGGTCACAGTGCTACAGAAGAAATAAATCTCTTTTCTAGTCTGTGCAGTAGGATCTTATTAGAAAACAAAGGACACGTTGATTTGGTACAGCCTGTCCTCCAGAGCCTGTAAATGGTACAACAATTTATATCCCTTGAGGATCTGGCCCACATGTTTTATGTAACTTCCACTTTTTTTTTTTTTTTCTCTAAAGCACCTGCATCCAGCCTGTGATAATAAACAGGAAAGTGAGTAACAAGCAATATAGACTATATGGTGAACTGCTTCCCAAAACAATGAGTTGGTTCTGATTTCAGTAACATTCCTACTGTGCCAATGAATCTTGAAAAAGGTGCATGGTGTGCCCAAGACTGAATTGTTTCATTTTCAAGAGCTGTATTTAAGAACAGAGAGGAAAAAGGAAAATTCAATTAAATGAAGCAATAAACCCAGAGACGTTCTGTTTGAAGAAAATCTGCAGTGTTTATCACTAGCTCCACATCCCCGGCAAGTTGACATTTCAGAAAGGACTTTCACAATTCTGTTCAGCTTACTTGAGAGAGAGCATTGATGCCTACACTAGAATGAGCACAAATCATGCATGAGTAAGTTGTTTACACTGTCAGTTATTAGCCAGACATTTGGAGTGCTGAAGAACATTTGTGTAAAGAGTCTGTCTGTGGTACTCAGCCCTAAACATCTCTATCAGCCCACCTTGCAGCCTGGTACTCACTACTGGACCCAGTATTCCCCTGGGGCTCAGCCAGTGCTGAAGATCCTGCAGGGATGAGCTCATGGGCCTCATGCACACTGTATGCTCCTGTTTGTCCAGGTACAACATTTGCTTCTGTCATATTGATCTTCATGGACAACTCTTTCCTGGCTGAGCTGTCATAAAGTAGCACCTTTATTCTACATTTTGAGGAAAGTCAGTCCATTGTTTCTGCTGTTATTCACAAAAGAGATGGGTGAAATGGGCTCAAGAAGTCTCAGGGCAGGAGTCAAGTCTTGTTCCTTTTTCACTGTGATTATGAAATAATTCCCAAATTAATACAAATCACAGTATTAGCACAAGAGCTTTTGGTTTGATAATTTCTTTCAAGAACTGCGTGCCAGTTTTGACCAACCAAGGAGACTTATCACATCTTGACAGAAAGAGTTTTTCATGTGTAAACTCCCACATTTGGGAAAACAAAAGAAATTACTTTCAAGGTCGGGGAAGAAGTGCAACAAAGATGTGAAACAACTCAGTGAAAAGTTGAGTCTTTGATTCTAGATTCCAGATACTCAAAGGAGGCTTTGATTCTAGATACTCTTAAAACATGTCTCAGATGCCCTCAGAAATTTGGTCAGTTCATCAGTGCAGTAACCTGTAACTCATGAAATAAACTGCTTTAAATACGCCAGGTTTTTATAGAAAATGCATTGACCAACTGTCCACAGTCCATTAGCAATGAACAATCTGTGCTTGGCTTTTTATGAGCAGCTCCTTTTGGCCTCTCATGGTTTTTGTTTCTTTTTAATGTGGCATGCAAGAAGGGAGGTGTGCAATGGAGTGACACCACAGCTTCCTACGCAAACAGGCAATTGCTAATGAAAAATTTGCACAGTTAGATATGCCTAATTTGATGGGCTGAACTTGCTATTTTTCAAATCACATTAAACTAAAGTACATTGACAGTGATGAGTGGTTCACTCTTGCCAGCACAAATGTATCAGTATGTTCAGTTTTGTAAATACATTAAGCACTGTGGATGCACTTTGCATGAAAGCCTTGTGTTTTAACTGGATGTTTTGTGTCTGCATTGATGTTTGCATCAGTCCAGAGTAATTCTGCCCTTATAGCCCAGATCCGGCTTTGTTCTGAGTAAAGTAAGCAGGTTCAGTAGGAACTGAATTTGATCTAAGATCAGAAAGAAAAATTTTATTTTGTTAGTCTGTCCTCTTCCTTCCTACCTTGCTTCCCTTTCCCTTAGAGGTGGCAATTTGAAGCTGTCAAATCATCTTGCTAGCTACAGCAATGTATGACTAAATGGAAATGGTTTAATTTTGGAAAAACTGCGATAGTGTTCTTGCATTATTTCTCTATCACCTTTGCTTTTCTCCTATAATTTGAATTATAATTGCTACAAATGACAGTATGTAGCTTTTATCAGTGGACCAACAGGAATTTTAGACTTTGGACTAACATTCTTGATGATATTGTATCTAAACAACTTTGCAGGTGCTGATGTGCGAGCACATGGTCACTGTAAAATGAACCGGGACCACTTGCTCAGTAAAATTGAAGTGACAAACACATGTTACCTGGATGCAAAGCCATGTTTCAGAGGATCAGTACCTTTCCCTTCATTGCTGGGGCAAGGTGTTTTTTTTTGTAAAGGGCATGGTGTAAGGGATGCAGAATATAGTGCACCTGAGTAGTTGCCTCTCCTCTGCCTTTATAGCATATGGTTTTGATTTTTATCCTTCAAAGTAACACTTTATGCTATCCTGCCAGATTGTACACTCATCGTCCTAAAAATCATTCAGCTTCTAAACTTTCTCCTAAATTTTGCAAAAACACTTTGGTTTCCTGATGCTTCAGGAAACGGACAGCATGTTTACACAACTCTTGATGTCCTCAGATCTGAGGCTGGCCCCTGTGCACGGGACACTATCCCCTTGGCAATGCTGAGCACTCTTTGACTCGGGAAACAGCCATCAGCCTGTGACAACCTGGGAGTCCAATGGAGCTGTGTGGAGGCGACAGCTTTTTTAGGTCTGAAAAAGACAAGCAGGGAGCACGTGGGACAGGAGGTTATGGAGAGGTATGGATTAGCTGTCCAAGGCATTGGTGCCAGGCTCGGAGCAGTGGGGTACAAAGCCCTCTGTGCTCCCGGAGGTCACTGGCGGTGGCTGGCAGTCGAACCAGCCGCGGGAGGTGGGTGCTCTGCAGGCAGCGGCCTCCCCTCGCTTCCTCCCCTCACAGACAGAGGTCCTGAGTGTGGTGCAGCAGGTGGGGAGTCTCTGTGCTCTGCACTTGCTGCCTTTACCTCCATTGCTGCTGGGCAACAGGGAATTAATCTGGCCAGCCGCTCGTCCGCCCTTTCTCGTTCCTGCAGAGGACGAGCCAGCTAAGCCCAGACTGCTGATGTTCGGGCTGAGGCTTGGTGCTGGTACGTGCCCTCGGTGGCCCGGATGGAGCTGGACAGGCGATGCGTGCCTGCAGAGGAGGAGAGATGCCCCCCTCCGTGTCACACAGCTCGGGTCCCCCAAGAGAGCGGCCACGAGGATCTCATGAAAGCCTCCTCTTGCACACGGGGATGTGTCCCAGCGCGGGCAAAGCCCCTGTGGCATGGGCTGAAGCTCGCCGCTGGGGAGCCGGGGAGCCAGGGAGCCAGGGAGCCAGGGAGCCAGGGAGCCAGGGAGCCAGGGAGCCAGGGAGCCAGGGAGCCAGGGAGCCAGGGAGCCAGGGAGCCAGGGAGCCAGGGAGCCGGGGAGCCAGGGAGCCGGGGAGCCAGGGAGACGGGGAGCCGGGGAGCCGGGGAGCGGGGGAGCCAGGGAGCCAGGGAGCCAGCATCCCAGTGCCAGCACTTTCATCTGAGAAAAGGCGGGTGGCAGGCATGCAGAAGAGGTAGTCATGTGGGAAGAAGGCTGCTCAGGGGATTAAAAGGATTATTTTCCCAGCCCCCCGTTCGAAGCACGAGGAAGAGGAGAGGATGGGGGATTGCCCCCCGGCCATGCCCGGGTGCAGCCGAGGCAGCACGGCTCCTCGCCAGGCGCTGCTGCGGGGACATGTGCGGAGGGGCTGAAGCCACCCCTGGGCTGTTCACTGCCTCCACAAAGCCACTTAACGGGAGACCTCAGAGCAAGGATTTGCCCGGTGTTCCACTGCTCTTCGGCAAAGGGCAGAGGAGTGGCAGACTGGGGCGGCCGCAGCCTTGTGCAGGCGGTGAGATGGCCCGGCCACGGCAGCTCGGTCTCCCTGGGGATGCTCCAGGACCGGCAGTCCCGGCGCCGTGCAGCCACAGCCTTTCAGAGCCCTTCTTCACAAAGTGGCCACTGAGTAACGCTTCTGTCCGTCTTTTATGCACTAGGCAGAACGACAAAGTGTAGCAGAGAGCTTAAACAGTGCTCCCGTGTGGAAAAATTGCCCTGATAATGGTATTTAAAGCCATTTTAAGGGTGTGTGGTGACCAGTACACAACACAGAGGGTTTTTATTGAGGCATGTCCTAACTGCAATTCTCTGTTATTGCAGTCCTAGTTTCATAGCACAGCTCAGCCAACAACATGAGTGGTGAGGCAGAAAACTGCTCTAACAGAGCCAGAGTACAGATGAACATCGGTGGGCAGCTCTTTCAGCAGATGTCAGACAGCTCGTACCCTGGGGACAGGACTGGGAGTATCAGGTAGGAGCTGGGAGCCACAGCTCCCGCTGCAGACGGGAGGGGTGGGGGGGAGAACTGGCACACGGGAGGAGAAGGAGCCTGTGTCAGCATGTCAGGTGACAGGCAGCCTTTGTGCTGTGGCAGTGGCAAACTGACACAGCCCTTTGCTCCTGCCAAGCAGGCTGGCTGCCATCGCACACAGCAGTGGATTTCACTGAGACACAGTTTAAACCTCCAGCTGCTCTTCTATCACCCAAACCCATGGCTGCTGCCTTGCTGGCCTTGGAGGTTTGAATTTCCTGAAAAGGCTCGAGGTACTTCCCTTTCTCAGCTGTTTACTGTTTCCTTTTTGCTGTGGAACAACTGTCTTCATGCTCTCATCAGCTTTCCACACCAGCATGAGTGTCCACCACAAGAAATGCTCCTCATCCAAGCGTGGATGGCCAGCACAATTGCTGGCTATATAAATCACTCCCAGCTAAGAGCCTGGCCACTCTGCAGAAAGCCTGTTGTGCTAGTAAGGCTGTCACAATCAAGTCTCTATCACTCCAGGGGTGGTTGGGCATTGGAACAGGCTCTCCAGGGAAATGATCACAGTACCAACCCTGTCAGAGTTCAAGAAGGACTCAGATAACACTCTCAGGCACATGATGAGAGCCTTGGAGCTGTCCTGTGCAGGGCCAGGAGTTGGACTTTGATGATCTTTGTGAATCCCTTCAAACTCAGGATATTCTAGGACTCTATGATTCTACAAATCTATTGTCTCCCATATGTCTTCTCAATGGGAGGTTTGATGTGCTTGAGGCTCAGTCACTCCTCACTGTTCCAACACAGTTTTTCAAAATGTAGCTTTGTGCTAATTCATCTCACAGCTTATTTTTTCTCTTGTGTAAAGGACATGGCAAGAAAGGTGGAGTGTAATTATTTTATTATTCCTCATATATGATACCAAGGTTTGCATTTAGGTATGCAATAGAAAAGAACTTAGAAATAGGGCTGAGAATTTGCATCATAATTCAGCGTGACTCTGCCTGCTCCATTTCCAGCTCACTACAGTGCTTGCACACACATTTAAATGCAGGTGCAGAGGCAAGCCCTATACAACATGAGGTGACACCCTTCTCTGCCCTCCTGGTATCCCCTAGAAGTATCCTGCTATCTGGGGGCTCCTGGGTCGTGCATGTAGCCCTTGGGGTTCCAGGCTGTGCACAGACAGGTGGCTGCAGGAGGTGGGAATGCAGAGCAGAGGTGACTCCTGCACCATAGGAGGGAGGTGACAGCTACCAGGGCTGCCTCTGGACAAGCAGAGCACTGTAAAGGGGGAAAAATAACACCTGCATGTAAAAAGGGAATTTTGAATCAGCCAGCCCTGTTTCAGTAACCTAAAAATACCCAGTTCAGTGATTGTGCAATTAACTTGCCAGCACAGAAGAGAAAATAGGAGAGTTGAAGTGAAGGGTCAACATAGTTCCTGTTCTCTACTGAAGAAGAAGAAATCAAGGTAATAATAGGCATAATTCTCTGCTCTGACAGGCAACAGCTGAAACAACAGCACAAAAACCTTTTATCATTTCACCATGTGACAGTCTCACTGGCAAATTGAGAAGTGATGAGCAAGACAAGAATCACAAAAGGCACATAATTACTTAGAAAACAGGCTTTGTGGTTCTCAGTCAAGAATAGGGCCATTTTAATACCTCTCCTGGGCTTTACAGTATCCCATATCATCTGGATGTGGGAAGAGAATATCCATCTATTAACAGGTTTTTGGGCATTGCCAAGCACTGCCAAGGGAGTCCTTCAAAGGATTACAATTCCAAATGATCATAAAATTTTGAAAAATGGACTGAAATCAGTGCGATGAGCTTCAGCCCAGACAAATTGACAATGCAGTAATTGGTGCCACCTTAGAGCCAGATGTACAGAGACAAAAAAGGGAATGGCTGAGCAAGTAGCACTACCAGAAGGGTCTCAACTGGAATATGAGTTGATGTTGGCTGATGCCACCAGAAAGAAGGTGTGTATCAGAGAGGCACTGCATGTAAAGTGTTCCAGTGATTGGATTCCTGGTCACTGATACAGTTTCAGTTGTTTGCAGATATGGACACCATCATTAAAGAAGCACAAAATGTGTCAAGTCTGGATGGCACCAAGAAGAGCAACATGAAATTTAGGGAACATGACCTCTGGGGAAGGGTTGAGTGAACATTCTTGACTTTCACTCAGAAAAACTATTGTTAGAGGATTGCACATGGACAAGAGAGATCCATCACCCCTGGTCCACAGGACGTGGCTACCACAAGATATTGAAGCTGGCTGTTTCCTCAAGGTCCCTGGTTTTGGGCTGTGCTTGCCAGATGCTTGTTGCTGGCGGCCCTGCTGAGGTTGTGCTGAGTTCCCAAGGGCTCCTGAGGGCTGGACCTCCTCTCCAGGGTTTGGCAATGAAGGGCCAATTCCTGCTGCTCCCATGGAGGCAGACTCGTGGTGGTTTCAGAGAAATGCTGCTGGGAACGGGAAACCAAGCCTGTGGATGTGGCCTCAGAGCTGCATCTCAAAACAAACCCCGGCAAGACCCAAACCAAAACCATCCAAGTGATCCTGAGCAGAAATAGGCTAATTTAAAAAATAGTAAGGCATTGTCTGATCGATAGCACTCAACCCAAGCTGCATTTCCAGAGCTAATTCATGCATTGATTTTCCCATTGATTTGCAGTAACTGCTGGGTTCCTAGCTAGATTAGCAAAGGTATTTAAATATTAAGATGGAGTCATTTCAGTAGCCTTAGTCACCTTAGTACTTAAATCCAGTTGATTTATGGTTCAGATTAGGTCTCTACACAAGATGCTGTGATCCCACAAAGTCTCTTGCTGCTTTTTGATGGCTCAGTGAACACATTTAAAATTCAGGTTTTATATGCCCCGATTGCTTTGAAAATGAGGTCTGTTCCCCAAATCACCTGGGCTTTGCAAAGCTTTTAAAAACATGTCCCTAAACACCCAACCAGGTACCCTATCTCAGACTCAGTGAGATTTCTTCCTGCCTGGGAGTTAAGGTTCTTGGCTTGCTGTTTCAGTGAAGTTTCTAAATATTTTTACAGCTTATCACCAACCTGTTAAAGGATTGACAGATTCTGAGCTACCAGAGACATGGGTAGGCTATAGATAAAGTGACCAGCTGTATCATTGACAGCACATTTGGGAAACATTAACCAAAAGTAAAAGCTTTTTATAAGAAGGCCATAAAATGGCAGGAGTAATTATGTTTTTCCAAAGTTAATAATTGACTTTTGTTTATTTGGCTTTTTATAAAAAACTTTTTCCTTTCTCTCCTATAATGAAGAAAACCTATAAAAGGTCCAGCAAATTGGATTCAGCCTTTCTTCTTCACAGTAGCCATGCTTGAAGGCTGATGAGGCAGAGGCCAACAGAGAAGCTTGCCTGAGGAAACCTACTTTGTTGAGAAGTTCTCATCCTGAACATGAATATCTTGGTGCACTTCTGGCTTCTCTGTGGCCTGAGTGCTGTTGTGACCCCTCAGGATGTCACACAACAAGCCCAAACGTTTTTAGAAGAGTTTAACAGGAGGGCAGAAGATATCAGCTATGACAACTCCATTGCCTCATGGAACTACAACACCAACATCACCGAGGAGAATGCCAATAAAATGGTGAGTGCTCCATCCTGCATCCTTACTGTTCTCTACCAGGAATCTGACACTTTCTGGTTTGGTTTGGTTCCACCAAGCTTGTCTGAGATTGGAGTGTTACCTCTCTGGTAGCTGTGCTTCATTTTGGGGAGGGTAGAGGAGCTTGCTTTAATGTAGCAATGCTCACTGGATGTGCCTGGGCCACTAGCAGCCTCTACAGCCTTGGGTTAGTACCTGGATTGCCTGCACTGCAGAGGGATGTCCAGAAGCTGGACTATCCCTAGAGATCAGGTCACTCCAATGAGTGGAGGAAAAAGGCAAGGGAACACTGCATGTTCATCCTGAAAATCTGTGTTGGATGGAGAGAGAGGCTTTCTTCTGCTGAGTCCAACACCACCAGTGCCTCCTGGTGTAGTGTTCCTCTGTGGGGTTTCCCTTTCCAAGAGCAAAGCATTTCCCTTTCCTCTTGGAGAGGGCATATCCTGAGGGTGAAGATCCTCTCCAAGGGCCTGGGGTAGGTGCTGTCTGTGGTGCAAGGAAACAGGGTTTGAACCCTGCACTCACATGAGCTCAGGTCTCCCACTTTCCCTAAGACCGGACAAACACTGGGCTTTTTGCTGACACAGATGGTTGTTTTACTTCTCAGTGAATATGCAGATATTTTCTGGATGCAGGCATTCTGTTAAACGTTTGCTGATGGATTTATTGGCCCACACCAGTTACTCAGTGGTGGACATTTCCCCCTGCCCCCATCACTCTTCTCATAGTCAGGGCCGTTGGTAGACTGCCTGGAGGTATTAGACCGGGAAAAATGAAGTGAGATCACAGACCAGCAAATGCCAGCAGTGGAGTTTCTATTACAGTAGTCTTGCATGTTAGTTTGAAAGCCCATTTCTGTCTGCAGGAAGGACCACAGCACTTTTATTTATGCTGCCTTCCACCACAGTTCTTGCTTCTCAACACCAGCCTCTGTCTGCCCCAGCCCTGGGGGGAGCTCTAGGCAAGAACTTGTCAAGAGCAGGCAGCCACATCTGGCTGGTTACTGATATTGCCATGCCTCAGCTCAGTATCTTGTAAGCTCAAAGCCTTTCAAAATGAACAAAACCACCTTGAATTTTGCTTTGTTTTGAAGCATCACATTTGTTTAAGTTAACTCAAGCCTTAGAGAAAACAATTCAGAGCATAAAAATGAAGCTGAACGTCCTACATCTATTTTTGCCTAATGGTTGGTCTTTCACTTTGTGGTCATATAACTTAATTAAAACATGTTTTAATGAGGAGATTTCTTAATTAAAGCAAGGAGACTGGTTGCTGGAAGAAATCCTAATGACTAATCATTGTCAATCTGGATTTTTTTCCAAGGCACCAGACACTTAAACTGTAATGTTTCCAAACACATAAAATGAAAGCCCTATATAGCATTTTCAGCATTAATGAGATGATAATAAAATACATGAGGAGATACCAGCAATAAAAACAATTAGTCTAGTGTTCAGAGAGAACTTTTTCTCTCTCTTGATCTCTTCAGCAGCGCTGGTAATAAACCCATTGATTCCCCTCCTCCCGTTCTGCTGGAGGAGAGTTAATGAATACTGTCCCTTCTGGGTCCTTCACATCCATTTTCCTTGTAAATTGTGTCACAAGCCCTACAAGTATTCCTCTGACTTATCAACCAGTTCCTCTAATTGTGGAAATATCAGACAGCAAAATAACTGCATTCTCCTGGTTTTGTAGCCAGCGAGCCCCCTCTTCTGCCCTGCCACTCCTGAGGCACCTCTCTGTTCCTGCTCAGGACAAGGAGCTCAGGAGCACACTGGCACAGCAATGCTCTTCTCTGGTGCTTATCAAGCTCTTTCCCACTGGGCTCTGCAAGCTGCTGAGGAGTGTCAGGACTGTTTGCTTCCATGAAGGGGAGAGTTTGGAAAGCCTCCCAGTGATGGCTGCCCTCCTGCAGCTAGGATGGAGGAGTTGTGGGGATGGGATTACCACAGCTTTACATCTGCCACCACCCCTCTGTGCTGGAGCCTGGAGCAGTGGGTGCTGTGCCCCTGTCACACATGGGGCTGAGCAACTTGGGCACAGCCCTACAGAAAGTGTTGGTCTTACTGGTGTCTGCACAGGGGTGAAGGGTGCCTGAGAGAGCTCCTCAGGCACAATATGACCTTGGAGTTCCCTGATGTCTCAGCACCAGAGATGGGTGTTACAGGTGCCCTATCCACAACCTGGGAAGCTCTGGCGTAAGCACAATTAAATAAACTCCCCCAAGGACCCAGGTTAATTAGTACTGTTCTTATTGCCATTTGGAATTGCTGCTGATGTGTTAAACTATGTACAAACACATTAGGAAATGGTGAATAAGACAGTCCCATTAGGAAATGGTGGATAAGACAGTCCCAACTCCAAATTGTGTTCTAATGTTACTACTTTGTGAACTAAAATTTGGGAGTTTCACATATCATGGTCTGTAATTGCAGAAGTGTTAAAAGCAATCTCATGCAAAATGTTGAGGTTTTGCACACCCAATTTGGGCACCAGTTTAGAGCCTCCTTTGCCCAAGTATAATCTTTTATTTGCCAGAATTTCAGAAGAAAGTGATATTTGCCTTAAAAACAGACTCAGTATCACTATCTTGGCAGCTGAGTGTTCCTACTGCTGCAGCAGAAATGGGGATTAACATCTGGGTCACAGATCTCTTTGTGCCCTGGCTTATTTCTTCACAGGTGGGTGAAGAAAAGCACTAAGGGAAGAAAACATTATTTAGACTAGCAGGAGACACAGCAAAGTGATGCTGGATCAATTATAGCAACCAAGGTGTGAGTAGACAGTTATGCTTTTTGCTATTCCCAAAGAAAAATGGTTATCTGAATGTGTGAATGAAACAAAGCCAAAAAGCTCTCTGGCCATTTCACCAGGCAGTGTAAGTGCTCAGCCCGCAGTCCATGGGTGCTCTTCACAAATGAAGTTCTTCCTAGAAGTGATATTTTTGTCCACTGAGTGCATCAGGCCGCTCCACTCCCTTGGAGGGATTAATTCAGGGTTGTGTGAACCCCTTGCAGAGTGAGGCGGGCGCCAGGTGGTCCGCGTTTTACGAGGAGGCCTCCGGGAATGCCAGCAAATTCCCAGCAGACAGCATCACGGATGACCTCACCAAGCTCCAGATCCAGATTCTCCAGGAAAAAGGATCATCTGTTCTGTCACCAGAAAAGTATAACAGAGTAAGTTGTTGAATGTAGCTCATCATTTTTGGGGGGTGAGTTCAGCTGCCTCTCACAACACCCTCAAGTCAGGGCATGGTGCTGTCACCACCCTGCTTGTTTTGGGACGATGCAGTGTATGGTATGGAAGTGTACCTGTTCTCAGTGTTCCCAGCAATACAGGACTGTGGGTAATCTGACCTAGGAAGCTGGTTGACATTTCTGTCAGCAGTTTTGCCATGGAATAAATTTCAAACACACCTCAGAGCAGTCCTTGCACTTATAGTTGGATTAGCCATAAAACCAAGAAAGGACATGTGCTAAATGCTTGGTGAAGTCCAGACCTAGGGCAATGAGCACAAAGAGATGGGTACAAGGCCATTCAATGAGTCAAAAAGGTGGAGATGGAGGAAGTCTTTCTTTCTCTGAACATGGTACATTATCACACTGGGAAAAAGGAGGAATGTTTCATTGCACTGGGCACCCTGGGATGCCTGAAAATAGGGAGGGTTCCACAGAAAGCTGCTGAAGGCCAGCAAGATTCGGCAAGAATCATAATGAGATTTGACATTTGCGCTGACAAGCTCACCTAAGAGGCAGATGTATGGATAATGACTACATGTGAAGTTGGAGTGAGCAGCTATGCAGACTGAAAAGGGATTTATAACCAAACACTTGAGAGTTAAATTACTTGCCTTTGCTCAAGATCAAATTGAAACATAGCACTGAGTCATGGGTACCTATAGTCCAGGATCCTACAGTCCTAATCACAGAAGAATCCTGAGAGTTTTCTGCTAAGGTCAGCAGTGCTAATCACCATGCAAGGGAAGCAGCAGATTGGCTGGATCTCTTGTCTGATCCAAATAAGATGCATTTCTGAAAAACAGATTGTCTTGGTGGGAATGCTGGCAGTTCATACAAACAAATATTTATTTTGGATCACAACAGTGCACTAATGGTAATGTTGTCTCTGTTGAGGAGATATGTTCTTCAGTACCCTCCCTGTTTAGACACTTAAAATTTCCTAGATAATGGCCTTTGGGGCTGAAGTTGTTGATTCGTGTTTGAAAAGTGACTTTTTTTATACAGCCTGAATAGGAATATCCATAGGAATATCCAAGTATTCTTCACTGACACAAAAATTTGCCTGGGCACTGATTGATTTTAATGCTGACAGAGGTAAAGTTAGAGGTACTCATTAATTACCTCTCCCACTGACAGCTCTTCAGAGTTCTGATTTAAAGCTCTAAGTGAGAACTTGCATGGTCCTAAAGGGAAAGATAAAAGTGGTACATGTTATCCTTGAGGCATGAAGATGTGGAAACATTAAAAAATATTTAAAACAAAGACACGTAGCACAGGTTCTGAGATACAGCTGAATGATTTCAGGTGCATTTTGGCCTTCAGCTGGCCCAAGACATGAGCCATGGCTTCTCTGTGATGGATTCCAAGCAGATCCATGCAATCAGTGTGAGGTGAACACCCACAGGCAACAGTCAGCCTGGCAGCACCTGCCAAAGGGGCCCATTTTGCTGTCACTGAAAGCCACAACCTCTCTGAAAAGTTTATGTGTGTTCATGCTTATGAAAGCACATTGATAAACTTTATTTTTTTTATCGCTGCTGTGTATCGACAGCTGTCTCGTGACAGTCAGTGCTCATTGAATCCAGAGCCCTGTCTGACTGGATATTAAGAACCTGTAGGTTATATCATATATTTGGGAGATTATCTGTCTTTTCCAGCTAGATCTGGTTCAGTTATACATTTAGGCAAATTCTTTCATTAATCTCTCCTGAGCTCAAGCATATGTTTAAATATTAAGCTGGTGGGTGAAGTGTTGATTCTAGCTTTTAAGGAATTAGCATAATTGGCTGTTATTTTGCACAGAGTAGGTTTCTAACAGGCTGTCTTGCATCTAACTTGCAGCTGGGCACTGTGCTAAATACAATGAGTACCATCTACAGCACTGGGACCGTCTGTAAAATCAACGATCCATCAGAGTGTTTGGTGCTGGAGCCAGGTATGACACCAACCACTGCCCCTACTGTGTTCTTCACCTTGAGGGTGCAGAAAGAGAAAGCCAAAGGGTGGCTCCTGACTGCAAAAGAACAGGCTGTAATTTCAACAGATACTTCCTGCTATCTAAAGCTTAGTCATAATTTAATTGCACCTTGCAGTTCAGGCACCTCCATTGGACCTTCTGCCCATGAGACATACTGTCTCCTGTTTGTAGCAAAAAAAAATTGGAGAGGGCTGCTCAGCTTCTTTGGCAGCCTGCCTGTTACCTGGGGTTTGCCTATATCACAGAAAATCTATTTTTTATTCCCTGCCTTCATTCATGTTGGACTTAATGTTGCATTGAGGCCAGTCCTGAGAATTCTACCAACTTAAGGGAAGCTAATGTGGAGAGAGCATTTAAGAGACTATGAGTCTGTGAGACTATGGATGTGCTCCATGCTTCTTAAAGACAAAGGGGAAACCTTAAATTAGGAAAGGATGCAATGAAATAATGGGATCTTTCAGTATATCAAGTACAAAGTGTTTTCTTCTTTGTTCATGAATTTCTTTCACTTTGGTTTGTTTGCCTGTTATGAAAGAAAAATTCTACTTTTTCAAAGCCTAGCACCTACTTTTTTGTTCTGACAGGTCTGGATGCTATTATGGCTGGCAGTGCTGATTATAAAGAGAGACTGTGGGCCTGGGAAGGCTGGAGAGCTGATGTTGGCAAAATGATGAGACCATTATACGAAGAGTATGTTGAACTTGAAAATGAGGTTGCAAGGCTTAATGGTAAGTCAATTTTTATTTTCTTTTTGTTTCTTTTTTTTTTTTTCCTTCTGGCTTCCAGAAACTAGTAAATATACTGCAGTCTTACTCAATTTTCCCAGGAATTCAAAACACATACATAATTTGCACGTAATTTGTTCTTGGTGTGCATGTCTCGAAGTGAGAGACAATGCAGACAACTGCCATTGACCAGTTCAGAGGTTTCCTCCCAGCCTGGAACAAGAGGCACCTTTTTGGCCAAGTTGGCACCCTTCCTTGTTGGCACTTTTCCCAAAGGCCATAATGAATCAGTGCACCTCATTACATAGCACGCAGAACTGCATCATTTGTGATTTATGGACAAGCACACTCCGTTTAAACAGCTTCTGAGTGTTGCTGAGTTTTGGCAACATCTCCTCTTTCCTATGGGCCTTGACCTTCTTGCAGCAGCCACAGTCATTGGTACATTTATAAGCATTATTCCCTAGCTGGAATGATCAGATTTGGTAGGCCTGGGACAGCAGGTGCAGCTGGGTGTTCAAAAAGGATTTTGTACTGAGGGAAGTGTGCTTCCAGTCTGAGATCTCCACACAAATCATATGGAACTGTCTTTTCAAGGAACAGTAGCAGCTGCTTTCTAATTTTCTTTTGGGATCTTCTAAGGTAGCTTCTGAAGTAGCTACATCATCTGTCTCTTGGCCAGACTGCAGCTGCATCACCTGATTTCCCATCCTCCTTGTTTTGCAAAAACTGTCAGGCTGGGTCTGGATAAGAAAATATGGCCCAAATAGTAAGACAGGGAAAAAAGCCAAACATTAAGAAATTATCATTATGGCCTTCCTCCATACCACTAAGGAAGACACTTCAGCTAGGAGCCATTTTCACTCCAGGCTTGATGGGGCTCAATGGACTGGAAGATGTAGTGGAACTGGGAGCTGAATTTCACTTCTGGCACCTGCATCTGTCCTGGTGGTTTAGTTTCTAGAAGAGGGGGCCCGTATTCAATGTCCACCAGTTTATGCCTTCTGTGAGAACCCATTAGTGTCCAGCCTGAGCAGAGGCTGCTGTCCCTCACAGCCCCAGGAGCTCCAGTCAGGATTCCTGATTTCCTTTGATCTCCATCTCCAGACTGAATGACCCTAACTAGCAGATAACCATGACATCAATTTCTGAATTTCTTGGAAATCTCCCATACCTGCATGTTCATGAGGGAGACCCTGAGGAAGGCTTTTTCCTCTCTGCTAAACACAAACTATTTAGAATTTTGCTGCTTTGCTTTGGGGAAAGGCTGCAGGTCTGCGTGGGATCTGCAGGGAGCTGCACTTCTCCTGCAGACCTAAGCAGTGCCACTTGTGGTGTCCTCATGTGATGCATCCACGCTTTACAGGTTATTCTGACTACGGAGATTACTGGAGAGCAAATTATGAAGCAAAGTTTCCAGAAAATTACAAATACAGCCGTGACCAGCTGATTGAAGATGTGGAGAAGACATTTGAGCAGGTAGAGGCAGGAAGAGCTCTTATCTGGGTTGCAGGGTTGTGTTTTGAAATGGTGGGCTCATGTGCTGATGTTATGAATGAAGATGAAACCTGCTTTAAATTGGCTGATCTCAGTCTACATGGGTTTAACAGAAACAGATGTGAGGAGACACACATGACTTTTCTACCTCTGTAGCTGTTCAAGGACCAGCTTGGTCCCCAAAGGCTGGGAAAGAGGGAGCTCTGCAGGTCCATGGGGTAGATGGCATCCTTGATACTCCAGCTCAAAAGTTAGCAATGCTCCCTCCCTCATACCTGAGCAGGATTTCTGTGTCTGGAATCTGGACTCAGTGCCTGAGCCCTAAGGCAGGGGGCAAACCTAAGCTGCAGGTTTGAGGTTCAGTTACCTGCCAGGAGCTTTTTGTCAGAGAGAGCTTCAAGGCTCTCTGTTTAGGAGTAATGAGCGGAATAGAGCAAAGTGAAAAATAAAAATGGTTTCCTTCTCCTCCTCTGCCTCCAGATAAAACCTCTGTACGAGCAGCTGCATGCCTACGTGAGGCACAAGCTGGGGGAAGTGTACGGCCCCGAGCTCATCAGCTCCACAGGAGGCCTCCCTGCTCACTTGCTGGGTATGTCAACGCATCCATGGTGTGCAATCCTGACTTTATACACAGGACAGTCACCTACAAGGCACTTGGGTGGAGAATAATCTGACTGTTTAATCAAGATATTAACAAAAAGGTTACAGATAAAAAAAAGAAGGGTAGAGAAGAAATGGATAAATTCCTAGCAGAGATGACACAAATGCTTAGCAGCAGTAGCAGGAAGGGAGGGCAGGTATTCTCATCCTTGCCAAACCTCACATAGCACAAAACTCTAGCACTTGGCTGGGACATTTCCCTCCCCTCTGTGGAACTTGTCTTCCTGAAATAAGAGTTTCAGAGAGACTTGTTTTTTCTTTCAGATTTTATTCTAAGATCCCACATTTCCTAACTTGGCTTTCAAATCATGCAGCATTAAGCTGCCATAAGTGTTGTGTACCTGAACATGGCACGACAATCAAGTGGACTAAAAAAAAAAGACGTTCAGTTTTCATCCACCTTTAGGAATGTCATCAGTCCTGAAACCGTATTATCCAAGAATTGCTGATATTGGGTAATAAAAGGATCCTTGATCTGAGTTTGACCTATGCATGACCTTCCAGAACTGCTCCCCTTCACATCTGGATCAGGCCCGGTTAGATGAATAGGAGTCCCTATTTTTGACACTGCACGATTTATAGACCTGTGTGGCACCTTTGAGCAGTACATAATAAATAATTCAAAGTATTTCTTTGTTCCTCTCTTTTTCTGAAGGTGATATGTGGGGTAGATTCTGGACAAATCTGTATGCCTTGACTGTTCCCTATCCGGCCAAACCAAACATTGATGTAACTTCTGCAATGGTTGAAAAGGTAAGACATGCCTTCATGCAATATGCATTATGTAACAAATCTAGAAGGTATAAAAATTATGTACCACATATCAGCTGCTCTCTAGAAATCCATGGCTGCCCTCAGGCAGACACACTGCCAACAAAGTGTTGCTTTTTGCATCCTTTTTCTGCTTTTCTCTTTAAAGTGTTTATGCATTTTTCACTGTACCCTTAGCTGTTCTCTGTTTTCCTCCACCCTCTTTGACCCCCATAATCTTGACTCCAAGTCTATTTTCCTCAGAGACTCTTATCCACTAAGAGATATATTTTGTACTTGTAAATATTTCAGGACTCCTGAAATGGGCTGGTATCAAATATGACCTTTGCCAGTCATTACCATAATCAAATAGTTTGTATATCACAGTTTGTTTTATTTTTGCCAGTCTTGTTTATTTGGGTACAGCTAGAGAAACTGCAATGCTGCCTGTCATCTTTTGATAACTGCATAGCAGCATAAGGCCTATGTTTGAGATCTGCAGAGCTAACAGCTGTGCCACCACCTTTACCAGACCAAGAACAGGGGTGAAGATAATTCCCTGTAGTCTTGCCAAAGCCTTACTCCTTTTTTAAACTAAAGGGAATTTGATGGAACTAGATGGAATTTGATTTCTGAAGTGCAATTATTCACCTGAAATCTACTCTCCTCTCGTAGGCAGCACTCCATGAAAATGTTATGCTGGTAAGAGGAGGAGGAATAGTTGAATTTGATTCCTTAGCAGTTTGCACAAGTCTGCATTAATCTCACCTCTGTTTTACACTAGTGACCCACTTGTAGTCATAAATATGTGTCTGTTGAAGTACCACTGCAGGAAGGGAAGCATTATTTACATAGCCTTTGAGCAATGGGTGGGCTCATCCTTGTCGGTGGGTGTGCCCCATTTGGGATTTTCATCCAAATGAGCTGTTTGCCACCCAGGTCTCTGTGACAGCTCATCCCAGTAAATGCAGAACTCCTGCTGGGTAGAATAATAAAACTGCTGAATGGCAAAATTATCTAGAACATAACCATGCAGTTTTAATCTGATAAGCAACTCCCATAGATACATTTGCCAGGTTTTATGGTTCTGGCTGAAATCTCTCATGCTCATCTGCTGGGAATGTAGCTCCACTTCCTCAAATGTGTTGTCCCCAGGCTGACTGAAGTGTCTGAAGGGTCAGATCAGAGATCTGACATACAGGAACATATTTTTTATCTTACTTTATCTTTTATTGAGAGCTTCTCTGGTGTGGGTCAGGTGCTATCTGCTGAACCTCTGAGTGCAGAAACCTATTTTGTTTGCAGGGAAAACACTTAATTCCAGTTCCCAGCAGAATTCACAGAAGTGCCAAAGGCAGACACTACTGACTTACTCTCGACAGGCCAGGTGCAGGTGTGAAGCTCCTGGGAAATAAATATGAAGTCAGCTGCCCTGCATCAAGGAGAGCATTGGGAACAGGCTGCATGCAGAAGCAGAGGTTAATGGTGGCATTTTCTCTTTCAGAAATGGGATGCAATTAAAATATTCGAATCTGCTGAGGACTTCTTTGTTTCCATTGGCCTTTACAACATGACTGATGGCTTCTGGAAGAACTCCATGCTCACAGAGCCGACCGACGGCAGGAAGGTTGTCTGCCATCCTACAGCGTGGGACCTGGGCAAAAATGATTACAGGTGCTGAAGTTGCTCTGACCCCTAGAACAAACCTATTTTCATGAAAGGTGCACCATGCTGTCTTAAGTTATAATTTCTTCTTTATTTTTTTTCTGGCTGAAAAGAGCGGAAAGGAAGGCAAGAGAGCAGGGTTCCTATGGGACTGTAAACCTTTCTGTATAACTTTTCCTGTGAAGATCTACTCAAATTTACTAGTAGATCTAATCAAGATCCACTCTTTTAGCTGAGAAGTGACTAATATTTTTATGAATTAGAGAAATAATGGCTATGTTCTAGGGCTTAAGGGATAAGCAGAAATGCAGGTGGATACCAGTGAGATTTATGGACAACTGCACATTTTTGCAGCAATGGCAGCGAGTCGCTGGGTAGCAAGGGAAAATCTCCTGATAATCCTCTGTCTGTCTTTAGCAGAGTTATCCAGTTTCATGAAAATCCATCAGTTTCTTCCATACTTGGGAAAGAAGTGAGACACCAAGTTCCCACACAATGAATACTTCTCGCAGAAATTCTGACCCCTCTTGCAGTCTGCACAGTTACCCAGGGAAAGAAGCTGGTGCACAGCAGAGCCTCAGTGAAACACATCAGTGTCCCACCTCAGCAGTCTGGGGAAGATGAAAAGAAAGCCTGTTTGGGAGACATTCCTTTAGTAAATTGTAAATCCTGCATGAGGGTGAAGTAGTAGGAGTCACCAACACACAGGGTTTTTATACACTACTAATATTGGTGGTGGTTACTCACACCCACACATACAGCGAGTTTATCGCCAGGTTTTAGGGAACAGCTGTTCTCACAAAACAGCAGTTTTCTCTTACTCCCTGGACAATTTCAAGGTGGCTGAAGGTGTTTTGCTGAGTTCCCCATGAGGTATTGCTGTAGCAGGAGGATCTGTGCTGTATACCAGGATGTAGCTGCCCAGGTTTTGCAAAGGGCATTTGCAAGCTCTGGAGGGGCTTTGCCCCATGGCTGTGGCAAACAGGGCTCAGTCAGCCTTTCTCTGGGCCACACTCTCTCTAACCACAGACACTTTATTCTGGTGTGTAGGATCAAGATGTGCACCAAAGTGACCATGGATGACTTCCTGACGGCACACCACGAGATGGGCCACATAGAGTACGACATGGCGTACGCGGGGCAGCCCTACCTGCTGAGGAGCGGTGCCAACGAGGGCTTCCACGAAGCTGTAGGTGAAATTATGTCACTTTCTGCAGCCACGCCTCAGCACTTGAAATCTCTTGATCTCCTAGAGCCAACTTTCCAAGATGATGAAGGTAAATAAATGCATAAATATTATGCATTTATGTGAAAGCGCTTTTTGGTCTTGTTTTGTAGCAGAAGATCGTGCCTGCAAACTCAGCAATCAACTGACAGGCTTCTGAAAATCTTACTCTAATTTACCAGAAATACTATTTTTTCCCCAAGTCGCATTGTGAAGCAAAGATCACTACTTTACAGTGCTGTTACATAATTTAAAAAGAAGTAGCTAGCACTTCGCTACCTTCCATACTGAATAACTCATCCTTAAATCTTCATAGTTCATTTCGATGAGTCTCCAAAACTCTTTTCAATTCTGTTGCATGAATCCATGCATATCTCTGTCAAGATATGTATTTAGCAGTTCAAATGAAACTGAAACTTTGAGATTTACATCTCCCACTTAAGTGAATATTGAGTGACAATATAGCCCTCATTATAATGCAGTTCATCTGGCTTCTGAGCACTGCCTTAGATGGATGAAGATGCACATTTTATACATTTTGAGATATCTTCAGCTCAAAATTCCTCAGAGACTAGAGAGGTTCTCAGTGATGGGTAACTAAATGTAAATGTCAAAGGACTAGGTTATTTAAGAGTTTGAGGGAAAGAGACTAAACAGTGTACAATTCCTAAATGATCTTATCTCATGTTTTTTTCAGTAGTATTCATCCTTCCACTTTTTTCTTAGTGAAAATCTGTAATTCAAAGATGTAAGCATTAGCTGTTAAAGGAAACAATTTTAGCCATCTAATCAGATACTAATTGCTACCATAACCATTACCTTAACTGCTTCTCTCTTCAGAAACTGAAATCAACTTTCTGCTCAAACAAGCACTAACCATTGTTGGAACAATGCCTTTTACTTACATGCTGGAGAAGTGGAGGTGGATGGTGTTTAGGGGTGAGATTACAAAGCAGGAATGGACCAAACGGTGGTGGGAGATGAAGTAAGTTTGAGAAACAAAGGGGTTTTTTTTCATATGAACCTGCAAACTCAGCCCTAGTTACTCAACACACTGAGGTGTTTGTGCCCCCATAGGACAGGATCTGTGTCTCTGGGTGTTTCTGTAAATACCAGTAGAGTGCTCGATCGAAATACCCAACTGTGGTGCAGACAATGTCTCATAATGTCTCATGTCAGCTTCCTGATAAAGACAGCCCATGGCCTTTGCATGACCTGTTCCAGATCAACATTGCTGTCCACCTGACACATTCCCCAAGACATCTTCACAGCTAAAGTACAGCCCTTCTCTAAGTTTCATTGGTCACGTGCTCTGGTTTGCTCCCCAAATCCTTAAGTACAAGTGGAAAGTGAAGTTCATTGTACTTGCCAGCCAGAGAAACATGCAGATCTCAATCCACTAAGTATCTGAGCACACTTCTCTGCTTTGTGTTTCTTTCCCACTGTATAGTGCTTTTGGAGGCAAATTGTCTGAAGGATTTCAGACTGAATATTTTCTTCCTTGTGTACTAAGATACCACCTTTCTCGGTACAGAAAATACAGTTCCCTTGGCAAGTAACAGCCAGAGGCGCCTTTTCAAATTGTCCCCATCAATCAATCCATTTTCAGCACCTTGAAGCACAGGAGTAAAAATAAATATGATTCAGACTGGAGTTTGTAATTTCCCAGGTTGGTTTTAATATGAGGGCAGAAAAATGCAAAGAAACCAAACAAGCCCCATGCTGAAAATGGAGCCTGAACTCTAACATGAACATGAACAGCAAGCCTCCATCAGCAAACAGAATCTATAATAAAAGTTGATATATGCAAGCCTCCTGACCCACTGTAAAAATCAATCAGCTTCAATGTATTCAAAAGTAGCAGAGATGTCAGAGAAACAGAGAATGACAAATTGTTCAGGGAAGCTTATCACATCTGTTGCAGTGGCACTGCAAAGCTCTCTGCTTGAAATACAGGTTTATGAAAAATATTTCCATGGAAGCTTATTACCATTTTCAGAACTCAAGGCATGGGTTTGTTTCTCAGGAAACACAGTCTCAGGAGAGGAAAATAGAGAGAAATATTATCTCCAGCCCAGTGGCACAGGAGGCCATCTGTCTTTTGGGTTGCCCAGTCTCTGCATGCCCTTGCCCAAAACAAAGTACAAGTCTCTAAACTCAGGATGGGTGAGGGCATGAGGTGGTTTGTGTGAATCTCATGTCTTGCAGATTATTTCATACCACTAATTGATCCCTGCACATCCTGCTATCATACAAATCCCTTCCTTGCATTATGAGTTTCCAAACAGCTTCCTCTCTGTGGTCTCCAGCTGTGGAGCAGAACTCACTTGTGGTTACTGGGAGCTGTATGGAACTCTTCTGTTTGCAAGTGAGACGTGTCCATATGTATCAGACAAAAGAGAAGAAAAGTTGAGTCAGATTACCATTGCTTATTGTCTGTAAACAGAAACCCTGTGCTATTCCTTCCTCTCCAGGAGAGCCATAGTTGGTGTTGTGGAGCCAGTCCTTCATGATGAAACCTACTGCGACCCTGCCACGCTCTTTCATGTGGCCAATGATTACTCCTTCATAAGGTAGTGCAGTGTTTAATTCATTACTTAAGTTTTGTCTATAGAACAAGCCCCAGCTACCTAAAACATCTGCTGGAGTCTCAGGATCCAATCTTATTTTGTTTAAAGCCCAGACTGAAGGTTGCTGATTTCAATGGGAGTGTTTCTCTGCACATCAGGGGTTGTTCCATAATAATCTCAGCAGTGAGGAGGCTGCTGACCTTCTTGCTGAACAGGAAAGTTTCATGCTGCCATCAAACAGCAGGAGCACTTCTGTATGAGGTGTTTGCCTCCTGGGGAATCACTGTGCCCCATGTTATTTGGGCCATGAGCATGCAGCCCTGGATGTCTGCTGTGTCCCATCCACCTCATTTTAGAGGGCTCAGAGCAGAGAGATGGACCTTAAAAACTTTACCCTCTCATCATTTATGTGGCAACAAACAGATTTAGGCCTCTTCTAGTCCACTTGATCTTTGCATTTTGCTAGATTTGAGTTAGCCCAGCCTGTAAATATCAGCTGGCCTCTGTCCCTGCAGTGCAGTTTCCCAAGCAGGAGTGACAGCTGATGCAGCAGAGCTTTCCAAAGGCCAAAGGCTTGCAGGTTTCCTTGACAGACAGCTAATAAAACCTGTGCCTCCCTTTTCCTTGCCCTTCCTTTAGGTATTACACCCGCACCATCTATCAGTTCCAGTTTCAGGAGGCACTTTGCAAGGCAGCTAACCATACTGGCCCTCTTCACAAATGTGACATTACCAACTCCACTGAAGCTGGGCAGAAACTCAGGTAATTAAGCAAATTTCTCACATGTAATAAATCAGAGTGTAACAAAGCTTCTGGAGTAAATGAGGTTGTATCAAGGATAAACCTAGCTTGGAAATTTAGCCTATACCTGCTCAATTCATTTTGACAAGTTGACTAAATTTATGTACACTAAGGTTCTAAACATCAAAGGTTTAATTACTTGTTTGTGGGAATAAAATATTTTTATTAATAGGAATAATGGGAGAAAGGAGTGAATTCAGAAGCAAAGAAGAACACCTTTATACTGATCACAGAGTTTTTTTCTCACCTAGATATAACATATTACTTCTTGTTCCACATATACAGACAATTGCTGGAATTAGGGAGATCCGAGCCCTGGACTCAAGCACTGGAAGGTATAACAGGAGAAAAATACATGAATGCAGCTCCCTTGCTCCACTACTTTGAACCTTTATATGAGTGGCTGAAAAAAAATAATTCTGGCAGATTCGTTGGCTGGAAAACAGACTGGAGACCATGTATGTATAGCTTGTGGGTGATTTAAGGACATGAGTTATTCTTCACAACCCTTGGTTAGCTAAGTGCCTCTCTCTTGTAGCTGTTGGAGGCTATTCTCCCTAAAAAAGCAGGGTTATGGGAAACAAACACTGAGCTGTAATTTTTACTCACAGGAAAACCGACTGGCTTCCTCATGGCCAGAGCTGAAGAAGTCAGCATGCGTGTTTGTCAGAGCCCCACCCAGTTCTCAGAAGTTGAGGTGTCTTTTTTTTCATGATGGCAGCACTCAATGTGGGATGGCTCTATAGAAGGAAGAAAGATTCAGAAGCTTGGTGTTGTGTGGCACTTTCCTGAGAGCAGTGTGCATGTATTGCAGAGCTGGGAGCCACTTGTCCAGGGAGCCAGGTGTAGGGGCAAACCAGTACAAAGAAATTACTGCTATGGTTTTGCTGACATGTGTTAGTCAAAGAGGGGAGCTCAAGGGGAGGAAAAGGAGGAGACTGTGGGAAAATGCATTTTTCACCTTATTGTGACACTGAGTGATGAACCAGACAGGTTATATTTGTGTAATCATTGCTGGCACTAGAGAGCATTGTAACTCTTACAGCCCTGTGCCAGTCTCTGATAGAAGGATTCACCTAAACAGGCACCAGCATCTGCATCTAATCTGCTCATTCCCAGTGATGGGAGAGAGGAATTTTCCTTCTGTCTGCTACAAAACCAGACTTGGGAACTGACAGCTCAGATGAGTGTGTTTGCAGTAGAGGTGACTGAGGGGAAACAAAATCAGTCCCACCAAGCTCTCCAAGGGGAGCAAGGGAACCTGTAAGGAAGCTTTAGCCACCTCAGCATTTCCCAGGAGCAGACTTTTGGTTGCAGCAGCTCTAACATGGCCCTTGTTTCTTTCTAAACCAGATTCTAGCAATGCCATCAAAGTGCGCATCAGCCTGAAGTCAGCTCTGGGGGACGAGGCGGTGAGTGTGTTTGTGCTGGGGCACCCTTCTTACTGCTTGGGCAGCAGAGGTGTTGTGGTAATGGCTCAGAAACTGAGTCAGGGTATGGCTGATCTTTGTGTCTGAAGGGTGGCATCAGCTCAGGCGAAGGGTTATCACATATAAGATGTCTTGTCTAAGTTTGTGGTCAAGGCTGCCTCTAAAATTAGTGGAGGAACTTCTGAGTGAGCCCACTCATCTCAGCTAGTTATTCTGTAGACCAGATACCAATCATGATTTTCCACCTCCTACAGAACAGGCCTGGAGGGCTAACATAGAGGAACCTGTGTACATGAAAATGGCTGTATTTTCCCCAGATTTGCTGATGTCTGCACTTAAAGCTTCTACCTAATTTCTTCTAATTGCTGTTATCGTGGCTATGGTGGCTGCCTTCAGAAGTTATTAGAGCAGCTAACTTCACATTTAAAAGCAGGCTGGTGGATCCCACTCTTTATCCTTAAATGCTCTTGGTTTCAAACTAAAACACATCTGTTAGCATTTCTCAGTAGATTTTTATTTGGCTGTTTACAGTAATATTTTCAGGCTCTGATATGCTCAGCCGCCTCCCTGCCCTCCTACCCTGGTGCAGAGACAGCTTTGTTACTGAGATTGCGGGGGACAGTGCAGTGCAGCTGCTTCTGTTTCAGATGAGGCAAAGGGCTTTCATTCCCGAGAGCTTGTCTGCTTTCCCCAATTATACCAGCTGGTCCAATAAAATGTATTACAGCAATGAAAAAAAATCTCATCAAAGCTGAAGATGGCTTTTACGATTTTAAACAGAGTGTTGGCTTAGCCCATCTGCTTAACCCAAGCTGAAAATTCACTTCTTATTCTAACTCTTCCTCTTTATGCTAATCTCACAGAAGCAGTGTAGAAGGTTTAAGTGCAGACACTTCATTCCTGTTAATAGCCATTTTCACCTTGCAGGACATTAGTAATTTTCAAAGAACGAGTATGTCATCAGGCAGGCCATTTAGACCTGCATGTTGGAGCCTATTGCACTAGCAAGGACACAAACCACGGGCTCATTTTTCATATGAATTGATGCTCTTGCTTCTATCACTCTCTCACACGCAAGCCCCACTGCAGTTTTATTGCTTCCTAGACTGCCTAGTCAAGTTAGATACAATTCAAAACTGATATCAACAGCATAAAAAGGCTCCATATTACAACACATTTATTAGTCATTATGGTTAATGTTTAGCTTAATATCATTTTTATGCCTGCCTTTAGCCATCATAGTCTTTTGTTGTGCAATTGAGCAGCTGTAAAACAATCTCATACAGATTACTTAATTTGAATTATTGCATGGACAGTAGGTTCCTAAGCTCTGAAGAGCAAGCCATACATTTTCCTCTCAAAACCAGTTCACATCACCGACTTGCAAGAAACCTTTTCTATTCGGTTGCTTTCTGCCTCCCCACAAATTTCCCTTTTGCTGAGCCCCCAGGGACATGGCTGAATGCTGGTATGGCAGCAGCAGGTAATGGTACATGCATGAACTGGCACAGAGAAAAGGCAGGGGGAATCTCGGGCAGTTGTTTGTTTAAGGTGTATTTTGAGTTGCTTTGCCCTGACCTAACAGCACAAAGCACTCTGAATATGCCAGCAAACAGTTTTGCATTTGTGCTGGCTGGCTCTGGAGAGAGCAGGCAGGGAAAGATTGCTGCTCTGAGGCTCAGGTACAGCTGTGCTGGGGGCTAGGGCAGCTGCAGCTCGCACAGGCCGTGACTCAGCCCCAGCAGGGACATTTCAATAGCCCCAAGTTCTGGCAAATTAAGCATCCAGACTCTCGGATGGGCTCAAAGCCAGCTGTACCAGAGCGTGCACTGCCGCAATTACCCTGCTAATTGTTTTCAGGCTGATGAGATTAGAGCTGCAGCCGCAGCATTGCTGGATCACCGGTGCAGCTGATGAGGCTGAAACATCCACAGCTTTGCTTCAGCTGGGGCTTTATGAAAGCCACACCAGGGAAACTGCTACAAGATCCCCACTGAATCCCTTGGGGTCTGTCACATTTAAAATAAATGGTTCCAGGAGTGCCAGCCCCTGACTGCCACTTGAAAGCTGGACCCCTCTCCAAACATTAATTCAAAATTCTCTACCAGGTCAATGCCATATGTGTGATCACATTGTAAAGGGCTATCACACAAGACAGTGTTAGAGAATGGAGAGCTGTCAGCCTGCAGGCATTTAGATGTATTTTACAATGAAAAGTCCTTTTTGAATCAGAGACCACACTTACACTGTCTTTCAAATCACATATGGGACCTTGGAGTGAACACACTGTAACAGAGCAGAGGTGCCTGGCAGAGTTCTTTTCTCTCTGGAAGGAAAGCAGCTTCTGTAAGGCACAGTGTAGGGTGGGTGCCCGAGATGCCAGGGGAAGCTGTGTGGGTAGTCATGACTCAAACACAGATCAGAAGCCAGCCAGGTACCTCCCATCCACACAGGCAGTGATAGTATTTATAAAGGCAATCGAGAGGCACAGTGGCAACTAAAATACATTAGACTGAAAAAACACAAAGTATAGGTTAGAGAAATGAAAAAATTAGTAAAAAGTTAACATGCTAAGTACAGAAAGCATCAGTAGAGGAATCAAGCTCATTAGATCCTATTAGATAATAATACTAAAAAAGCAGCACTGCAAGCCTTAAAATGTTGACCATAAATAGAAAATTGAGAAACCCCAACAATAGCCTCTTAGCTGTGATAGTGAACAGTGCCAGCTGCTGGAGGCAGCAGCAGTAACAAGAAGAGGTGCTTCAGTGCCGGGCTGTGCCAGCAGGAGAAAGCCAGGGGCATTTGCCTCACAAAGGGAACTTGGCCTCAGCCTTTCCTGGTGGAACAGCTAGGGCTGGAAGAGCCAGGGCTGACACAGCCCCTGCCCTCCAAATGCTTTGGGGACTGCTCTGATTGCCGTGGCTGTGTCTTTCCTGGGACCTGGTCCTGAATGGACTGACAGCAGTGGGTTCTTTCTGCCCTTTCCTGCCCTTTATTAATAGAATCAGGACTCTTTAGGTTGTGAGGGACCTTTAAAGATAAGCTAGCCCAACTCAACTGCAAATGAGAAAAGGCATCTTTAGCTAGATCAAGTTGTTGTAAGCCTCACCCAGTCTGACCTTGAATGTTTCTAGAAACTGAGTATCCACCACCTCCCTGGGCAACCTGCTCCAATGCCTCACCACAGTAAAGAATTTCTTCCTAGTAACTAATCTAAATCAAC
Source organism: Hypocryptadius cinnamomeus (assembly GCA_013400635.1). Lineage (NCBI taxonomy): Eukaryota > Metazoa > Chordata > Aves > Passeriformes > Zosteropidae > Hypocryptadius > Hypocryptadius cinnamomeus. Next base: position 87,707 of record VYZP01044262.1, read on the forward strand.
TCTCTTTTAGTCTAAAACCATTACTCCTTGTGCTATTGCAACAGACCCAGCTAAACAGTTTGTCCCTTTCTATCCCTCATAGATATCTCTTCCTCATAGATATTTGTACATCTCTCTCATTTTACATCAGTGTCCAGAGGTGGACACATCTGAAAAATGTAGCTTGGTTTTCTAAGGCCTGTTACAACAGAGCTGCCTTCTACCACACCTTCCTGAATAATGTTCAAGAAAGTCAGGAGCTGACTTTCTATCACTGACAGCATTTATGGGTCTTCCTGCCCAGGTGCCATAAACACAATCAAATCTGTGCCCGAGTGGAATAAAAAGATAATTGCCACAGAGTTCAGCTGGGGATTTTCCCTTTGTGCACACATGCTATTTCACAACAGACCAGGCTGCTTTATCACCTCCTGTGGTGGTTTTTGTCCCCTGTACAGCTCTTGGTCCCTGCCCCAAAGAAGCTGTTTTTGTCTTCCACTGCAAATAACTTTGGACTCATAAGGCAGGCCAGGAGAAGCCTGCACAGAGGCAATACATTTATTTTTTTTATATCACCTATCTATTCTCCAGGGGAAAAAAAAACAAGTATGTGATTGCTGCAGAAGTACTGATGCAAAGAGTTTTTTTACCAAAACAGACCACAAACAAAAATCTGAGCTCATCAAGCAAATACATTAGCCACCTTCACACAACAATTCTACCACAAAGTTCTCCTCCTTAACAGAACAGCTCTGCAAATAAAATGATGTGATTAAAACAAGATCTAAATAATGAAATCTTTAAAATTCAAAGAGAATGTACAATATTTAGTAGGAATAGCCTTGCTGATGCCTTTTCTCCCTGTGGGGCAGGGAGGTGTGCTGGCACTGCAGCATCTTCAGCAGTCCCATATGAAGGTGCCAGAGATTGCAGAGGGACAGCATGATGTCTGGCAGCAGGGATGCCTCCTTGGTTATTCTCCTGCACAGTGCCCAGATTAACAGATCTGAAGGGTTTGGGTTGGTTTCTGATGTGCCATCATGGCACAAATAAATAATACTGAAGTGCATGCCAAGCATTACAGTTGCTATTTTTTTTAGAAGGATTTCTTAATGTTTCTGATTTCTTGCCATCTCTGAGGAATTTCTCTTGTGCTGTTCCTGCAGTATGACTGGGATGGCAGCGAGCTCTTCTTGTTCAAGTCAACTCTCGCCTATGCCATGAGAAAATACTTTGCAGAGGTGAAGAAACAGAAAGCTGCCTTCGAGTGAGTGGCTTGCCTAATTGTGCCAGCTATGCCTGCATTGCTTCTGCTCAGCTGATGGCATGAACTGGTGGGATTAATTGTGCTTTCTGTCAAATGTAAGGTGACAGAAACAATGTCAAACATCAGCTGTTTGTAAAAGGCAAGACGACAGCTTGGGTATGTGAGATCTTTCCCCTCAAGAGCCTGAAGTTTGGGAATAATGTGCTAAAGTTAGGTAAGAAGGCTTTGTCTCCTGCAGCTTATCAGTGATGGAGATGAACCTTTACAATTTGTGCCAAACACATATGTAGAAATATCTGGGAAGGTAGACTGATCAGAAATAAACATTTCTAGCAACGTATGTGTATCATACTGAATATCCAAGAGGTTTGGGGCTAAGGAAAGATAAACATGTTGACTGTAAAGCACTAGAATTTGATACAGACTTACTAATCTTATCTAGGTTCAGTTACAAGCATAAAATCTTTCACCTGAAAGTGATTTTGGTAAGAAAAACAACCCTTTTGATTAAGTATCTTCAATAATGTTCAGAAGCTATCTACTAAAGCTATTAGATATTACTTTATAGAACATCAGTAATGTAATATCTAGAATTTACTCTAGAAAAATAAGGAAGAAAGCTAATTTTTTTTCTACTTTGTACTTCATACATCACCTCATTCATGGGATCAACCCCAAACACTCTCTGTTTTGCAAGTGATTTTGTGCTATGGAAAATTACACCAAGACTTGTCTTAGGTATGAGGGAGACTCTCTCCAGCTCGAGTTACAAATTAGCATATAGAAAAAGGGATTCTGGCAGGAAAATAGATTTCGCTTCCCAGCTGATTTCACTATGTCCCCATGTAAACTAAACCTCTGGCAATGTCAATCAAACACAACTGTTCACTGGCTCGAATTTAAAGCTAATGTCATCTCAGCAATGAAAATAACATTTTTCTTCTGTTTCTCCTTCAGTATTACAGACATTCATGTTGGGGAAGAGACAGAAAGGGTCTCCTTCTACGTTACTGTCAGCATGCCACATAATGTCAGTGATATTGTGTCCAAAGTTGATGTGGAAAATGCCATCAGGTGAGATTTTGCTTTCTGGGGAAAAAAACCAACCAACCAACCAACCAACCAGATGGAAGGTTGGAAGGGAAAGCAGTGCTTAAGTCAGCTGAGGCAGAAGCAGTGACAAGAAAGTAAATTCTGCAGTTGAAATTAAAATAGTGCGATGAGAGATACTAGGATGAAAACTATTATGACAGAAAGAAAATAGTCCATCTATCAGATGGTGTCTTGGACAACAGACAAAATAAAATGCTCCAGGGTGTTGCCAAAACATATCTCATTTGCATCAGACCTTGCCAGCCAATCTAATTGCTCAAACTTTGACAGGAACTATTTTATATCCTGAAATACAGAATACAGTAATGATGTGTGCATGCACATGTGTGTTCTTCCTCTCATTTTTGAAAAGTCAGTACAAGAATTATTGTTAACAAGGACTCCAGAATAATGGTGTACTGCAAAGACAGCCAGATGTATTTGATTATATAGAAGAGGTCAGAGCAGGAGCTAGTTCCCACTTACAGGTCAATGAACAGCTCTTTTATAGCATGGTGTGACACCGTTGTAAGTCATTGCTGTAAAAATGCTAAGTAAAACTGCAGCTCCGCAGAAGATTATGGGTAATGTGCAGTGGGAAATGAAGAGGGCACAAATCTCAAACCTGAGATGGGGTTGAAGAAGCAGTGAGATAAATTGGTAAACTAAGGGAGAAGTATATGGCTGTGAAAGTAACTCTTGGGTTAGCACTCAGTAGCAGATGTGGAAGTTTATGGAAAAACAAGGCACAGATGATACACCAGGGAAAGGGTTTTCAGGGCAGTGAGAAACACATTAATCAAAATTGTGTTAAGATTGTAGGAGGGAAACAGGTAAGATGTCAAAGATGTGGTTTTATGTGGCATAACTAAGAAACTTTTCAATAGACAAGAAATGGTAAAGAGAATGAAGGGCAAAATACAAAGAGAGAAGGAGGTCAGAAAGTTCATTTAATAAATGTTAAGACTGAGTTTAAGAGTCCATACAGTGTCTGAACACATCAGTTAAGCTGCAATAGGTTAAGGGTTTAAGTTTCTATGGTTGTTACTCACATGCCAGAAGGAAAATGGGTTTAGCAGTACCTGCTCTGCAGCCTTTTAACTGATATGTTCAGGGGAACCTTACCATGCTGAAGATTTATAAAAAACTGAAAACTCTTCCTTTCCTTTCAATATATGTGTGAAACTCTTTGAATTTTCGTTCGATGGCAGGATGTCCCGAGGACGAATAAATGAGGCTTTCAGACTCGATGATAGTACGCTGGAGTTTGTGGGAATACTTCCAACCCTGGCTGCACCTTATGAGCCACCAGTAACCATCTGGTTAATTGTATTTGGGGTGGTCATTAGTCTGGTTGTTGTTGGAGTTATTGTCTTGATCATCACTGGGCAGAGAGATCGCAAAAAGTGAGTAATATTTTTTGATACTATGGTCATGACTACTGGAAGATGTCCCGATAATTGAATCATCAGGATTTTTTACAGATTAGGCCTCAGTTTACCGGAAGCAAGTTAAAGAATGAAAGCCTGTTATCCCTTTCCCATCAACAGTGATAGCTAAAGGTTCATCTCCCTGTCTCTCAGTACAGGATAGCTTTGGCAGCTAAATGCAATTTCCCCATCACCATCAGTTTAACCAACGCTTTGGCCACAGGGAGCTGCAGGGTGGCCAGGCTTCTGCCAAGGAGGAGGGGATGCCCTGCTGGGAACACGGTGCCTTCTCCAACAGCAGAGCTGCCCACATTCATCAGCACCTGCAGTTTTCTGTAATCTGATTGTAGGCTGAACAGTAATGATGTTTTCCTTAAATATTACTACATTAACAAGTATAGCTTGGTTGGTTTTCTATGTCCCTCCACTAACAGGGTTTCTTAGAACATAGAAGATTTGCTACAGTTCTTCTTAAACCTAACTTGATTTCTTTTATATAAATATTTCCAGTTAAACACAGTATTATTTACAGTCAGGGATTCTGGGGATCCAGAAGGACTTGGAACAGAACAGGGACCTTCTAATATAAAATGAATTTTTGTTACAGGAGAGCAAGAGAAAGCAGAGGTGAAGCAGGATCAAATCACGGAGAGGTGAACCCTTATGGTGAAGAGGGAAGAAGCAACCTGGGCTTTGAGCCAGCTGAAGAGACACAAACATCATTTTAAAAGGTGTGGGTACACTAAGGGCTTCTGTTTTTGGGTTTTTTTTCATTTCACTTTTAACAATAGGGCCTAGCAAAGGAGAGAAATACTATGGATGTCATCAAACAATGTCTTCTGGTTGACCATTAATCTACTGGTTCATAACCAATAGCAACTAAATCTGCTGTTTATGTGGTAACTAGAAAACATGCATGTTTTGTGCATAACATTACACACCATTTGTGCTGCTTTTCATGTGTGTGCTGCATCCAACTTCTGTTTCCTGTGTAATGAGATACAAAAACTAGGAAGTATACAGTTGTATACAGACCAAGACACACAAAACAACTCAGACACTCCCGAAGAACATCTTGATCTTTCCAGATGGAGACCTCAAAAGTGTTTCTAAAGACAGTGATGAAAAAACCCTTGACTATCAGAAGAAACTTAGTGATAAAGAACTCAATTTGATGTGAGATAACTGCAATTTTTGCACCTTCAATAAATCTGTATCAATGTAAAATGGATACTGGATGAAGACTAACAAGCACTGGAAGTTTATTAGAAAATTATAACATAAGTTATTTTTCTAACTGTTAGCTTGATAAGTATTGTAGAGACAAAATAGCCCATGCTCCCTCAAAAAAAAAATCTCTTTTATGTTGACATTAAAAATGGAAACTTCCTTAATACTAAATGATCAAAGTGGTTTTGGTTATTTTTCCCTATACAGTTGGCCATTGCCTCCTCTTTTGCAAATACTGCATTACAAATGCTGCCTACAACAAATACAATTGTGCTGTTACATACAAGGGGCAGTAGATTGAGGCTTGGGAAATTCTGGTTGCACCTGACGAAAAAAGTCTGTTCACATGGAGGATAGAGCAACACTGGACCAGGTTGCCTGTTCTGTCCTCTGGGAGAGGCTGTGGGATCTCCACCTTTAGAAGTGTTCAGAGATCAGGTAGATGAAAGTATGGATGGTGGAGCAGTGGAAATAATCGCACTCTGACTGAGAAGTTTGGCTAGATGACCTCCAGAGGACCCTTTCAGCCAGATTTTCTATGATTCTGAGTCTTGCAGGTCCCCCACTGTAGCTGCAACCATGCCAGTGTGTTTTTTTCTGTACACACCCACTCACTGAAAACCACAAGGTTTTCTGATACTCAGTCCCGAATTGCAACAAAGAGCCAATAACAAACATGATCCTTCATGAAAAATGCTCAGAAAATGCATGGACTCTTAAAATCAAGGGCCTCCAAAATGACCACAATCTGTAGGAAGCAGGCAAACATATATCTGAAAAGTACATCTGGGCTCTGCAGGTTCACAAAACACTGTTATAATGCTGCACATCCATTTCTTATTTAAGAGACAAGACCCTTAAATGAAGCAGTTCAAAATGGTAAGCAGATGATACTAATTAACGGTGAGCTAGACACTAGTGCAAAGGAATGAAAATACTTTTTTTAAGTTGCTTATCTATACCACATATTCCATTGCCATAACAGCCCCAAACCTTAGTGCTTGAGCTGAACTTTTAGGATAAATAAATCAACTATTTGTGGTCTTCCTAATTTGCAGTAACACAAAAAAGGAATGGCAATTCTAGAGACAATCAAATAAAGTAATTAGTCATGCTGGCCCTCTTCAGATCTGTTGTTAAGAGTAACTTTTTCATTATGACAAAGCTTTGATTTCAATACAATTAATTTTAAAAGCTGTGCTCTGAATCAAAAAACACCATTCAGAATTGTCAACACGTGAAGCCACTACAAGAATACAGCAGGGTGTTGGAAGAACATAAAGAAAGGACAATGTTTATAATAAAAAAGTCACCTGCATGCATTAGGTCACACCTTCTGTGCTGGGGGAGCCCTCCCTCTCCTACTTTCTCAGTGTCAGTGCTCCTTCCTGACCCTTTCTCTGAGTCCAAGCATTCCTGACCCTTACTCTCTGGGCCAGCACTCCTTGGCCCAGGTTGGTCCATGGGCAGCATCATACCAAGACCTACCCCTCTCTCCCATGCAGCCTCCATGGCCCCAGGCCTGCACAGGTCCCCAGGGTCATCTGCATGACCCCAAATGCAGCTTTCCCTCAAACACACCTGCAGCTCCCCACGTAGACAAGGATGTGCTCTCTGAGCCAGCTCCCAGTGCTGGCACCAAGCAATGCTGGCAAGCACAGGTGTGGGAGCCTCTGTCTGGCCAGAGACCTTCATCTCTCTCTCCTCTTTCCCCACATGTCTGCACCCTGCATTTCTTATTCCTTAGGCTCAAACTAGAGCTGCAGAGAGGTCCCTGTTAGGGCTGGGCCAGCTCCATCAGGGCAGGGGCAAGCAGACATCACTTGGACTCTTACCAGCATCACATGACGAACTAGCTCAGACATGGGGAGAGAGAAAAGGATTTATTTCAGAAATTATTTTGTTTTAAAACCTCTTTATACATATTAGATCAGCATTTTACAACTGTTAGTGTCTAAGTTTAGATGCCTCTGTTATGTAGCTTCAGACGTATCTGTATCTCAAGACTTGCTGAAGTTAGCACTAATTTTTGTAGTGCTGTGCACATTTGAAAGTTGGGTGCTCCTATTTAAGCACTGACATCAGAAGCCAAATTTCAGTGCGTCAGTAGTAAGATATTTGGCTAAGCAATTATATTATTAGCATTTTCATTTATCTTCATGTTTTTGATTCTCAAGTGTTATAGAGATCAGCAAATTTACCATTTACTGTTGCAATGACTGTAGAATTCTGCATAAAACATTTTCTTTATTTCTACCTGTTATTGCAGGAAGCAATAACACTCTACTAGATGCCTCGTATGTTGCTAAATTGAAAATATCCTAAATATGCAGCTTAGAATGAATTCCAAATGAAATATACACCCTAAGGGCCAAAACTAGAGTCAATAATACTGGTGAGAAAACAGATATAATATTTTACCTGTAGTAATTTCTAAGTAATTGAAAGTGAGACTATATCTATTTATGTTGCTGTCACTTGCAGTAGTTCTAAGTTCGACTTTAAGTGTCAGCTTCAAGTGATTATGGAGTAAAAACACATTCAGATGAGTTATGATAATCAGAAAACCCACCAAGCATATATTTCCCTGTTTACATTTCCAGTTAAGGGCAAATAATGACAGTTTGGAGGCACTGAAGGAGTGCACATAATTGGTATATATATCTCAGTGTCTGAGAAGTCTTTTGAAAAAATGCTAACAAAATAAAATATATTCTTCCACAGTATCCTTCCAAAGTCTGTCACCCACAGAGTGTCAGAAATGCTTTCTCCATATGCTTCTTGGTCAACCCCCTGATTAAATGAGAGGAACACTAAAATATAGAATAATAAGGGTGGGTAATGTCAGGCAGATTTCAGGTTCAGCTCTTGTATAGCAGACAGGTGATGTGAGCCAGAATGCACAGTCATCTGTTTGTGAGTCTTATTTTTCAAGGTCTGTTCCCTTCTCTAAATGCCTCAAAAGAATGGTAACTAAGCTGTTAAAAAGCAGGGCACTGTAATGGTAGCTAAATGAAGCAAAGATGATTGGTATAATTATTTAATTTTGAAATAATTCAGAAATTGTAATTTGCATTCTTTTTTTGATTTTAACATGCAGAAATTCATAGATGGTGAGGTCACTACAAATTTCTGCATGCTAAAATAAAGTTGCAGGAGGTAAATAAAATTTAACTTACTTTTTATATCTATCTTACATTGTGATAGTTTAATGTTCTTTCTTTGCAATAATATATCCTCTAATATAAGTCACTTTACTCATTTTTCTGGCAATTCTATTAAAAAGCCCAAGAGAACATCACAGTCATTTCATGGTGTCAATAATAATGTGCAAAACAGTTCTTTGTTGCTGGTTAGAAACAAGTCCTGGTTTACAGACAACTGATCAAAATTTAGGTGAAGAGGAACAATAAATCAGGATAATTTTTGGCACAGGAGATGCAGATCTCAAAATAAAACCAGCATGATCAGCATTTGACTTACAGCCCCTAGAAGACTCATGGATGGGGTAACACATCCTTCTGTTGTAAGGGCAGGGTTATTTCACACACATTTAGCTGTCTATAAAACTGGATGTCTCTTCTTTGTCTGCTGTTTAAAATCTCTGTAAAGGAAGGCAAATATCTTTTATTCTGTGGCTGCTGAGAGAGAAAGGGCAAATTACCATGGGGAGGTACCAATTATAGTGCTGTAGTTGTGGAAGAAATTTAGACAGTTAGTTTAGCTCAGCACACAATTTTTAAGCTGTTAAAATTATGTGAGAGGAATTTCATCCTGTATTTGTTGATGTTGAAAGGTGTTATGCTTAAATACATGCTTCTGGAAAGAAGGGAGCCAACCTGCCTTTGTGCCTCATTTCCTGTATTAACCCTGTCCTGAACTAGATAATATGGAATGTACTACTTATAAGCAATGGCTTTTATTAAAGGATATTTTTATGATGAGCATCAGTTCAGCTATCAGCAGGGATTCCTAGTGGCTCCTATTACTTTGTTTTCTCCAGTTTGTATGTGCAGATGTGCATACATACCTCATACCAGCAGCTGTTATCTGCTAGGTGATATTTGAAACCTCCTGTAAAGTCTGTATCCTTGAGAAACTTTCTGCAATCATCATCAGGCTCATGGGGCTGCTTTCCCAAAGTGAACACCTCCCACATTAAGACATGAAATGAATGTCAATAAATACAAGAGAAGTCCTTTTTCACAGAACAAGATACACATGCAACATAAAAATGATCAGACTCTGAGACTATTGTCCAAAAAAAAATTGACTGACAAGTGTGATTCTGTACTTGAATGTAAAACAACTCCTACTGCATAAGAAGATTAATTTAGGTGATAAAGTTAGTTACAAAATCTGTTAAATGGAGTAAATTAAATATATTGGGCTGAATTTTCTGCAGAACACATGCAAACATCCTCTTAAGTATGTGTGTGTACACAGAGAGAAGGAAAAACAAAATGACAACTACAGCTATCTATGTCTTTATAAAATAATAAGAAAAAAATTACTGATTTTTCTGAGTGGGACATAGACTTCTTTGGTATGAGAAAGATTTCCAAATATTTTATAGTGTCAGCTGTATATATACCTTTAAAAGCTGGAGTACACAGAAGCAGTAGAAACATTGAATATCAGAGTCACTAATTCATAATTATGGCCTTGCTAGCAACAATTTTGCTTGTAACTGAATATATGTGATAAATATTACTACACTAAAGTAAAAATAAAAAAGAGAGAAATATTTATTTCACAATGATATATAATATTGGCTGTAATTTTCTTTTTAAATAAATTTATGGGATCTTTGATTTCTCTCCAGCTTGAAGACTGGAGCATTGTAGTGTCACAGTGACATTAAAATGGCATCCAAATCCCAGCTTTCCTTGATGAGAACATAAAAAAACCAGGATTCTTTGTTCTCTGGCATCTGCTTTTGGGATATGAATACATCAGTTCTGTTCTTTAGCCCTTTAAAGGCTCATTAGTTAAGAACAATCAAACAAGACCTGACTGATCCCACTCTCCCCTTGCTTCTACTTCATCAATGGATAGTGTTAAAATGAGAAAAATATCTTCTAAGGAAAAATAAAATTTCTCATTGAAGTTAATGCCAATATTGACATTAATGAAAGTAAAGCCTGGGGCCAGGATTTAATCAATAGGAGCAAAAAGAAAAGTATCACCACAAAACCCAACTTCTGATTTAATTGGATATATTATAAACAACTTGTTAAGGACATGAATGAGTTGTTTCTCTGCCAGAGTGGTTAACACTGGCAGGCTAGCTGGGGTTAAAGATAAGAAGCAACCCAACATTCAGAAACACTTTTATCTGCTTTATTCACTGTGGTTCCATGCCAAGAACAGTGGATTGCCAATCTTTCATCAATTTGACAGCTGCTAAAATTTTCCTTTTGGAGGAGCAGACCCAGATAAGTGGAATTCAAGCCTGTTCACAAAAGGTTCTCTTTCCTTTGACACCTTTTGCAGACTTTTAGAAACACTGAGCAGACTCCAGGGATTTGGAAATCACAGCTTGAAACCACTGAAGTAGAAGTTCAAATGTTTGAAACTCCTGGTGGGAAGTGATCTGCAAGCAGATATACTTTTTTCTGAGATTCAGAGTCCCAGCTCCCAGAGAGTCTCTTCCACAGCTGGGCAACACTGATTTATGGTCTAGACAGACCAAAGATTTGACTTGATCTCCACTGCCAAAGTTTATCATATTAAACACATATGTAGCAAATGTGGAGTGGGCAGAGTTTCTGTTTGCCTAAAAGAAGAATCCTAGGGCTAAAATTCCAGCTATGATAGGGCTTGTTTGCATAAAAATATTGAACAAGAACACGAACTGTAACTGCTTTTTATAGCCCTTCAGTGTGTTTAATGTCTTAACATTTCTGCTGAACAAGTTGATGAAATCCCAATGTAATGGCATATATACATACAAACTCACATGTGAAATTCCATACATACCAAAGGCCCATGCATCTGACTTGCTACTAAATTTGGTGTGATGAAAAACTTCTGGTACTGAGCACTTCTGTGGAAACTTGTTTCCTTGAGAACTTATACACAGCTTATCCAGAACATACCTAAAAAGCACAAACCAAACCTGGTTGTGGCTGAGTTACAGTGAAATACTATTTCTTGAACATCATAAGGTTCCTAAAGAAAGCCTAGGCAGAATCTCAGGTTTCCAAGGACACCTGATAGAGGCATTACCTATAATCTAGAACAGATCATTGCTGTCAACTTACTAGGGAAATGCTGCAGAATCACAGAAACAAATGTTGTCAGGCCAATCTAGCCCAGCTTTCTGCTCCAGTAGAGTTACTCCCAACATCAGAGCAGGTCAGCCACGGCTCTGTCTTGCTAAGTCTTAAGAGCCCCTGAAGACTGCCATCTCCCTGGACAGCATGTTCCACTGTTCCACCACCCTCCTGGAGAAACAACTTCTCTTCCTGTCCAGCTTGAACATCCCGAGGTGCAGCCTGTAGCCAACACCTGCTGTTACATGACCTGGCACAGATGAGATTCCATTAGCTTTGTAACTGTAAGTGGCTATAGGCACCTTTTAGATCCCCTCTCATCCCCCTCTTCTCCAGGCTAAGCAGCTCTCTCCCTCAGCCTCTTCTCAGAGGACAGGCTCCATAGGCTGCTCATCCTCTCCAGCTTCTCTTCACTGAGGCCACTGATTAAGATGCTTGGTCCCCAAATCAGCTGCAAACCTTGTACTCAAAGAAAACACTGAGATTTCTTTGCAAACATGACTAGTGAAATATCTCAGCTGTGATTTGCCTTTAAGCCTTAACTTTTTGAGAAAGCTGTGTGACTCTATTTTCTGTTTTTTATTCTTATTCCACAATGACTTATGGTCATTAATGGAAAGAAAACACGAAGTGCTGTATCACACCCCTGACAGCCAGCTGCAGCTGATCAATGCCAGTAAACTGCATATCCACCAACATCACAGCTTCTAATTGTCAGGCTCCCAATTCTTTCACCTCCCCTGTCATCCCAAAGTCAGATACTTTCAAAGTAAGTTTGCTGTCAATCAAACAGTTCCTAGCAGCCTTTGGTGGAGAAATGAAAAGAGATGAGTGGAAAGAACACAAAGAGGACCAAATAACATCAGGAGTTTGGTAATAATTACTGTCCTCTAGCATTTCAGTGAATAATGGCATCTTTGACTGACGCAATTAAGTTTGAAACTGTAAGGGAATAGTAAGTTGCTCTCTTGTTTCACTTTTTGACTATTGAAACATTCTGTAGCATTATCCCAGCTTAAAAAAAAAAAAAAAAAGGATATTGAAGGATGAGAAACAGAGGTGAGAAACCCACATTCCTCCAGAAAAACAGCAACACAGCAAGAAACTACATCCTGTCTTTTAAAAGGCTTTCTACTCCAGGCCCTTTTCAGTATCTCAGAATTTACCAAGGCATCAAAAAGTGAAAGGCATTGATTGGATTATTTGCAGTGCACTACAAACAGAGTGAAAGGCAATTTAAACAGCTTGATTTACGAAAAGTTCCAAAGAAGCCTATTTCTGCAAATGATCACTTGAGAACATTTGTCTAGAGCTGTATTCTCTGTGTGCATGCTCATTAACTTCTGTGATACTGTTTGCATCTGCAGTTCTCAACCTGAAATCAAGCTCAAGTTTTACTTTTGCTTTTCCATGGTGCACAGCCAGTTTTCAGGAAAGTGACTTCATATTTACAGCTTGAATTCTGCTACTTAAGTTGTCTGAAATTCCTGATTTCTGAATCAGTTTGTGAAAACTGGTGAAGTATGGGTTTAACAACTTTGTTTACACATAGACAATTCTTTGAAAGCATCAACAGTACAACTAAAATGTTACCTGAGGCAATTGCACGCCTATTGAAAAATGAAGCAAGTCTGGAACATAACTTGTCAAAAATCTTCCAGCGTGTTTTTGTCTAAAGTCAGAAGGCAAAATATTGCTACTGACTGAAGCATAATGCACCAGAAATTTGGTTGTGTTCACTATTATTATGCCAATAAAATAATATTGTATTTCCCCAATGAAGGAAAGCATTTTTGAAAGCTAAGTTTTGCATAAACTTTAGGTAAAAGTCCTTGAAAGGACTGATCCCCTCATCAAAAGCAACTTGAAATAATTGCTTGCAAACTGGCAGATAAATGTGGGGAGTTCCATCATTAAGGCCACACTTTTGTGCTGCTAAATCCTGTTTCAGATTTTGGCTATTAGACTGTAATTTTATCAATACTGAGTCTTCTTTTGATTGTCATCAATACCAAGTTTCAAAGTAATAAGCAGAAGGACACTCAATCCTTTTGAAATGGAGTATTTGAAGTCTGAGATGGGATGATATCCAGTTTCAACACTTTATTTCAGAACATTGTATTGATATTTGAAGAACAAAACTTAGAGAAATGTACAATAATTTCTATTTACTCTTTGATTATTTTATTTTTTCCTTTATTTTGGAAGTTTAATAATCCCAAACACTTTGTACCGTATAGTGTATGCTCAACATTATATTCCATCTATTTATTGACTGAATATTTGTCTAATGGCTGTTTGGTCAGCTACCTAGGGAGTCATGGGAAAGGACCCTTCTGGAAGTATTTTGGATATCTGTGGTGAGAAGTGGCACATTAATTGCTGAGCCTAGAGCCCACAAGGGCAGACAGCACAGCGTGCAGTGCTGTAGATCTGTCAGCTCCACTCTGAAGCAGAGTACTGTAGAATGCAGGATATCCTGGGCTAGAAGGGACCCACAGGGATCATGGGGGCAGTGCTGGTTACATGTGGCTTTAGAGCTTCCTCCAGAGCTGCCCTGGGCTGAGCCAGCTGGTGTCAGTGGGCAGCAGAGCCCGGTGCTGGCCAGGGTGAGAGCCAGCACAGGCAGTGCAGCTGTGGCTATCCCAGGGGTAGAACTGACCAATGTTAGACTGTGCCCCTGCCTTCCCAGCACCACTTCTCCTGTGGGATACCTCACACATCCTCCCTGCCTGAACTGACAGCTCTCCAGAAACGGCACCAAAAACATCCAAACATACTTCCAGAAAGCTAAGTTGTGCTGGTGGTAATGTCTAAGTTTGGGAATTGACTCAAAGCAGTAATTTGCAGTGGGGTAGTACTTTTTCTCAGGGGTTTGTACACATTTAATGCTTAGCTGCTCCTTTTTTTACTAATTAAAATGCAGTATATGTCAAAACCTTGCAAAGTGCCTTCCAGCCCTTGTGTTAGTAGATTAGTTAGTTGTTGCATGAGCTGCAATGCTCCAGCTGGCCAAATAACAAAATATGTAGTAGATGTCACCAGAAAAGCTGTTACATTTGCCTCAGCCTGCTTTTCCCTCCTTAGCACCTGGGATATGCAGTACAGGCTCCCAGCCCATTGGAGGTTCCTGCAGCATACTCTAATGAAATCTGATGGTTAGTACTTGTCTCCCAACACTTACACCTGGAGCAAAAGACTTTCACATTCTACCCTTGCAATGGTTTTACATCCAATTTTTAACACCTCCCCTTCCTTTTCTCCTTCCCTTCTCCTTTCCCCTTCTTCCCATTCCAGCTCTCATTCCCATTCTCATTCCCCTTTCCTTCCTTCTCTCTCACTCTTGAGACTCCTCTATTCCCCTACATTATGTGCCTGCTGCATGCCATTGTTTAGATGTGGCAGTTCTGGACAGTTCTGTTTTCCCATTCAGGGAGCCACGTTCAAATTCAAAGAATGAAAATGACCTGAATGTGCCCTGGGTTCATTTTTAACACAATGTAGGGATTTTGTTGTTGACAGTCACACAAGCAGCGTGTCCAGGGCACACTCACAGAAATGCTGCACATTCACTGGATACTTAGTAAGGAACCTTGTGGAATACAGACACTGTGGACATTCCTGCCTAGCTAGACTGAACCAGGAAAGCACCTTCTTTTCCCTAATTAAAAAAAAAAAGCCCAAAAAACCAAAAAACCAAACGAACTTGCAAGAAACAAAGAAGCAAGGAAGTTGAGATTGATTTCAGTCAGCTTTAGGCTTTTGTAGCATTATGTCCAGAAAGAAGGAGACATGAATCATCTGATATCCTTGAAGGACTACATTAGGACATGATGAATTATGCCTGAGAAATATTTCTTGCCACTAAAGAGAGGGTCTAGGAAAGTGGTTGTGGATCCCACTATAAATATTTAAAATTAGATGAGTTCTACCCCTGCCCAGACATGAAGCAAGTTGTCTGCAATTTTGTTTTGCTGCACAGATACAGATTTATAAGTGGGGAGATGAAGAGTTATTAACCTCATGTCTCCTCCAGAGGCTGTAGAGTTTATAAGAGCCAAACACTGCCACATATAAGAGCTCTATCCACCACACTTAGTTTCTTTACATTAAGAATGAGATTAATATATTTTCTATTGTCCAAGTATTTCTGAAATACCGAATAAGTAACAAGATTCTTGCTGTACTCTGTTTTTGCACTATTTTTAGTTTTTATGTGGTACTCCAATCCTAACTTTTGCTGTCCAGTTTTACTTCTGTTAATGGTTTGCCTGCCATACTGGGCTAGAAATTCTGGTTTTCAGAGTTCATTTAACAACTACACCTCTTATTGCAGGGAGGAAAGAAGAAACACAGAAGTTCATTGCTGTGAAGTTTGAAGGAAATTTCCTGTTCCTAAAGTTAAATAGAGCCAGTGGTATCCAGCCTCTTTGGGACTGGGACATAACTGTTTTTCCCATCCTTTTGGCCACACCTGAACTTCATTCTGAACCTCTAGTGCAGATGTGAGGAAAAGGACAGTGAGCCAAGGCTCCCAAAGGATCATGTTCCATCAAAGCTCTTGGTGGCTGAGTACCACCAAGATTGAGTGAGAGCAAGTGGCAAGCCACATGAGGAAAACATGTTTACACAGCATATCCAAGAGGAAAGCATGGATAAGGCTGTGTCTCTTCCAGAAAGGTCCATGGACAAGTATTTCTGCAGTCATCTCCTTGTGCACCTGGCTAGTCCTGTGGTGCTGCCCATCCTTGCTCCTGGTCAGCTGCATCCAGTCAGCACCCAGTGAGCACAGGGCTGAGTTTGCTCAGGGTCATGTTCTTGTCTGGGTGAGCTGCTCTTACTCCACATTTGTATTTTGTAAAACTATCTCAGGGGATTCCTCTAGACTGACCTGCAGAAAAAGCCACACTGGGAGCAAACAACACAGGACTAGAGGTCAAAACAAAAAAACCCCAGAGCTTGAGAGGAAATGCACTCAGTGTGGCTTTGTTCCAAGCCTATTTTAGAGGTGCAAAATTTGTTCATTTCTGTAGAAGAGGCATTTTTTTAAAATATGACCATTAATACCAAGTCAGCACAAGAATTATTAACACTTCATAATACTACAGCTATTTGAAGAGCATCAGCATCCTCTAGCTACACAGTAGAGCAAAGACCACACAGAAACTGTTCCATGGTTGTTCATTTAGAAGCAATAAAGGAAATCTAGGACCTTCTGACAGAGCAGCTGTTCAGACTGGCTATGGGAGATATTACCTGCATACCAACTACAAAGAGAAATATTTGGCTTTTTATTCACCAGCTGGTTCCTGAATAAAGTGCAGCAGACACACAAAAAATGCCAGACACTGTAAATATTTTCAAAACTGCTTTTAAAAGTCAGAGGGTAGATCTGGGACTTGTCCTGCATATGTGATTATTTGCCATGAAATTACAGGGAAACCACTAGTTCCCATCTGCTTCCCCTCATCAGCAGCTCTCCTTGCCCTAAATATCTGGGTTCATTCTGTGACATTGACTTTTTTGGGTAACTCCTTAGAGGAGGATCCTGCTGCCCTAAAGCTCTGCCCAGAGCTCTATCAGAAGCAGTTTGCTCTGTCTCCTGCAGACCATGGCACAGCTGTCTGCCTTAAACCTGGGAGGTACATAGTTCTCCTCTAACCTTATTATTATTATGTAACCCTCTGGTTACATAATATTTAAATAAACTAAATAAACTGAGAGTTGCCAAAGGGTGAAACAATCCAAACATGCTCTGTCAGATCAGTCCAGGGAGCACCAATGAAAATCTTTTTAATAGCAGCTCCCTTTCATGAAGCATCACTTTAGTCTACAAGACTCATTTGTCTAAATGACTTTTTCTTTCCCTGAAAACAAGTACCTTCATGCCTTCAGAAATCTGTGGGCAGTGACATCCCAATGACAATATCTATATTTATTGTCATTATATGACAGCCATACATAGGATACCACTGCTGTAGGTATAGTGGACATGTAAAGTGGAAATGCAAGCTCTGCCCAAAGAATCTTCTGGTTCTTATGAAGATGGGTTCTGTAAATTCACTCATGCTTAGCAATACTCTGCTTTTCTGCCAATGTCAGTTTGCTGACATTGGAGCTTTCCCTGCAATGAAAAAACAATATATTAAAATTGTGAAAAACTTGTGGCCTTTCAATACTTAGAATGGCTTATCAGAAAGATGGAGACAGACTTTGTCCTAAGGCCTGTAGTAACGAGGCCAGGAGTAATGGTGTTAAATGGAATGAGGGTAAATTTAGACTGGACGTAAGGAAGGTACTTTTCATGAGCAGGGTGGTGAGATGCTGGAATTGTTTGCCAAGAGAAGTTGTGAATGCCCCATCCTGGAAGTGTTTGAAGTCGTGTTAGGTGAGGCTTTGAGCAACCTGATTAGTGAAAAACATCCTTTTCCATGGCAGGGACTAGATGATCTTTAAAGGTCCCTTCCCTTGTCCCTAAAACACAGACCACCATAAGATTAAATGACTCTATGAAAAATTTCTTTCTTAAGTTAAAATTAATGCTACATATACATTTTTTGAGTAGTTAAGCCATGGTCTAAGGTGGATATTTGAAAAAAATTGACACATATGTAATTGTCTGGATGTTTTATCAGTTGAACACTTAAACAGCCTTACTCCTCCACTGTGCAGTATGTTAGAAAGTCAAATATCCTCAGTGCAAGCCCTAACAGGTAATGACACTACATATCCCTTGAGTGACCTTAGGAGGAGATTGCATCTACCTTTTCAAACATTACAGGGAAGCTTTCCAAAATTGCATGACCCTAGACTTTCCAAACAAATGTCATTAGCATGACATGGCAGAAGTTCATGTGACAGAGAAAGAGCCTCCAAAATAACCTCTTCTACACAAACAATGAAGATTGTTATTTATGATTCTTTCACAGGATAATAGAAGAGTAGAGATTTTTCAAGGAAATCTCTGAATTTTGTCCAGTATGGTTTATTATAAGAAAACCTGTTCTGTTTCATTCAAATAGTTTGGCATACATCTAATTCTTAAAATGTCATATAATCTTACTGAAAAGGGAAAGATGGATCTGATCTGGGCTCCCTTTATCCTGCACTGGACTCACATACATGCATACAAAAGCACAGGAGTACTAGCAAGGCAGATTTAATGTTGAAATAAGAGCATGAAGATTGAAATCCCAGCATCATTGAAGTCAGTGACAAAACTCTACTGATTTAAATGAAACCAGGATGGTTTTTATTAATGTTTGAGTCAAGAAGATAAACTTTATCTGATTCCAAGCATTTCAGGAAACTTTATGCTTAATACTCAAAAGGTTATTTAAAAAGAAAAATATTCCAGAAATGTTGCTTAATCTTTACTAGACTGTGTGGAAAACATTTAAGCAGTAGATGGCTGCATATTGATTACCCTTGGCTTATCATCATTCCAAGGCAGCTTTCTCAAGTAAGCACTTGGTACAAATCCTTCATTCCCACAAGATAAGCAGTTCCCAGTTTAGATATCGCATATGACTGCATCTTAAATTGGTCACTTAACACAGGAAAAGAGATTAATCAGAGAGCCACTTTTTAGAACACCACTAACAGAAATGCTCATGGTTAAAACATTTCTGCTTTTACTTACCATGCATAAAAATATGACAGCAATTTGTTTTAGAAAACTGCACTTCAATGAAGAACTCTTTTTGCTAGTCACTGAAATGGTTTCTTCCTCTGTGTTTGGTTTCACTGAGTGGGAGGTTGGAGCAGCTGCTCCAGGATGTCCTCGTGTGCCATCTCAGGTGCTGTGATGGACACCAGTGACTAATGCTGCCTGCAAACTACCCAGGGTTGAACACAGGGTCAGTAGGCAGGCTCAGCTCTCTTCCCTGCACATTGCCAGATGAAACTGAGAAGCTAAGTGCATATGGACAGCTGAGCTACGCTCAGAGCAGCTGGCATGACAGCTCTATGTTATAGGGGCTGACAGGAATTTGTAGATTTAAGGTGGTGGACTGGATGTCACACCCAGCAGAAAAATAAATTGTATCTTTGAATATGGGTGGGCACAGAGGGATGAGTTCCTTTAACAGTGATCTCAGTAGCACAAGAAAACTGATAGTTCATAAAAACAGGTGAAACAGGTAACTCCTGATGTTTTTTCTGACTACATTCAAGAAATCAAAACCTTCATTCCTTTTCTCAAGCAGAATTTAAAGACTTTTTAATGGTGTATATGTGACTTTTCCTTATACAGTCAAGACTGCAAAAGTCTCAGTTTCTCAACCCAAAGGAAAAAACTGTAAATGTCCTGCCTTTCTCTGGATGTCTGTCTGCTCCTTCATCCATCTTAGAGGCCTCTAACAGGCTCCATAAGCAGAGCTGCCTGTATCATATATTTTTACATAACCATAAATTAAGGTGTTTAGGAGCATATGTCAGCTTACCAATTTATCATTTTCTTTGAGTTGGTGGGGTCATGTGCTGCTTTCTTCATCCACAACTGTAAGCAATCTTGTGAGTTAAGTGGCTTTTTTTATTGGTTTTCTTGTAATTGTAAACCTAATCAGGGAATTATGAGTAGATCAAGTCATTTTAGTCTGTTTCAAAGCAATNTTTTTATTGGTTTTCTTGTAATTGTAAACCTAATCAGGGAATTATGAGTAGATCAAGTCATTTTAGTCTGTTTCAAAGCAATTTGAGCATCCCCTAGCTCAAAAATTCTTCTCTTCCACATTTCTATCAAGCCCACAAAATTAAATCAGCTGGTATCCATCATGAGACACACCAGGAACCTTATCTCTTCTAGGCAACTCCTGTTTGTTGTACTGCCTTGGTCTCCAGTGAACTCCTGAAGCTGTTTCTCATTTAATAACTTAGAAAATGTGCTCTTTTGTGCCCCTGATGGATATTAATGAAAAATATCTTATTTTAATTTGCTGAAGGGAATTTCTCCGTTTGTGAACCCCTAAAAGAATAATAAATCCTGTGCAGGATAGGGATGCCCTGCCTTTGGGAAAAAGTATTGCTAAAGCTGAGATGAGACTGAAGTGACACAGGATTCATGCCTCAGCAGTTCTCACTGGTCTCCCATGCTGTCTGTGCTACTGCAGTTGTAGTGGTGCTGATCTATGGTTTGCACACACACAAGGCAACATTTGTTAGGATACATTTTGTATTTTTATTCACCTGAACTAAATAATTGGAAAAAATGTATATGTTCTGTGTAAACAAGTCCTTCTTCAGGCACATATGAAGAATAAGGCCACTGGATATCTTAACTATTGCACTAGGCAGTGACTGCTGTAAATGTTATTCAATCTGCCAGCCAAGGATGGTAATGAAAATGTACAGAAGACAACAAGGCTTGTAGAGCAATGTTTAAATCTACTGAGGTAATTCTAATATAGATCCTGAAAGGTGCCAGGACTGTCTGCAGTCTTGTCTTTGAAGATGAGATATGTGGAAGACTTTGGTCATGGAACAAAAGCATTCTGCAGGGCATATCTACCCTTCCAAATCCCTTACTTTCCACCAGTCAGAATGACTTTCTCGTGATACGCAGGATTTATTGCTTCTGACAAGCTGGACAGCTGAATTTCCTCTGTGTTCATGGCTGCACTGAGCCACAGCCATATTCAGGGCTGGCTTGTCTGGTGGCAGCCCCTGGGGCAGGACAGGCTTCTGCCACTTCCAATTTTGAAGACAGAGGAAGTAAATGATAAGGTGATGCTGCACAGGCTGCAATAAGAATTAACACATGACATGTACATGATCACTTTTATCTTCAACATATATAATGATTAATCAAATTAATCAAAGCCCAGAAGACAGGCACAGGTGTGCAGTTTTTTCCTCTATCCATTTAGAATGGATGAGGAAAACAACCCAGCCATTTTTGTACACATGTGAGAGACAGGTGAGGACAGGACCAAGTCCCATGATAATGACACCAGAAGCA